>JAOPHQ010000863.1:0-247500 GCA_030340625.1 Merluccius polli | reverse complement strand
CCATAACCTACCTGCTTCCTAATGACATGTATTTGATTTCACTCACAAGTTGCTATGGATAAAATCGTAAACAGTAACAGTACATACACACACACACACGTGCACACGCAGACGCACGCACACACACACACACACACACACACACACACACACACACACACACACACACACACACACACACACACACACACACACACACACACACACACACACACATTTGATGATAAGCAGCTGCTTCTTTGGTAATTCAGGAGTAAAGCTACTGTTTCCTAGGGCAACAGGTCAAAGCAAACACTCAAAACACCCACTTTTAATTATGCTTATGCTTTGTTTGAGATTAATCGTATTCGTTGTTCTGAAACTGTTTGAATTATGGATATACTCCAGCAGAGGGAGCCAGTCACTCCACAATAAAAAGTTGCTTTGACAGTTAGCTACTATAAGTTTAGATACTATAAGTGTTTCGTTAAATTAAAAGCAAAATGAGCTTGACAATTGTAGATATTCTAAAGAATGGTTTCTGTTTAATTGAAATTGCCAGATATGTGAAGAGGACAATGTAAACCTGATTTTAAATGAATGTTTTCATTCAGGATAAATTGTTTTAGTACATTTGTTACCATTGATGATGTGATGCAATGTCTGACTTTTCCCACAAACAGGATAGAATATTAATAAAATGCGTCAGTGATTTATACTATACTGCTTATCCTTTGGGTGAATAGCACTACTAAGGAGCTTCTTAAAGCCCTTCGATGAAGCTGCCTCATGCATTATTCACTCCACATCTACATAATATAAACAGAGAGGATAAACCAAGCTAGTCTGTACTTTTTGTGTCTGATTTTAAGCCACTTTTCATATGTGAAATAAGGATAATAATTTCACTAGGACATAGAAGGATCCCATCCTATGATTTGAACAAGCAGGTGTTTTAAGGCATTTCTATCCTGGTACAGTTATCTGGTATCAATACCCTTGGATCTATCGAAGTGCTAGGTTTTCATTGTTGTTTACTTCTAGTGGATGAAAGGAGTCACTTCAGCAACAACAACTGCATGCATTTTTTTGCCCGAAATGAGTAATATGATGTCATGAATGACGCTTTTTTACAACACCAGGACGGGAGACCACAGTCCTTGCAGTTTTCCGTTGTTTTGTTTTGGCAGCAAAGTTTTGGTTGTTTTCCCAGTTCCTACTCAACCAGCAGCAGTGTTTCACTAAATGGTGACATGGTAGATTTGCTTCTTCTTTTTTTTTTTAATTCACCCATCAATGAAGACAATCAGAATTTCTGATTACACCATTAACAGAAAAAAATATTGATAATTGCATTTAAAACCTTTACATCTTATCTGCATTGCTACATGAATGTACATACTAGATAGTGGAATTCAGAAGGGAAGATACATTATCAGTGGAGTAACTTGATATACACTCGCACATCTCGGCAATGTTGTGTGTTTCTTAAATATACAGTATATATAGATACAAATTCCTGGGTTGGTTTAGAAAGCCTCCTCTCTTTGATGTCATCAAAAGCATTTCAAAGCTCAGAACTCATTGCTCAGATACAGGAATTAAATGTGGTTGAGGTGCATACATTAAACATTTGACAGTAACTATAGACAGGACAATATACAACAACAAAACAAACAGGACAATCTACAACAACATAACAAAGAGTGCAAACACTGAATACCAATTAGAAAACAGCACTATGGTGCAGCAGCAATGAGGTATAGTATTTCCAAACCGAGGTGAAAACAATAATTTGTTTAATCCTTTGTTCAGGCGCTGTTCACTCCCCAGGGATGGTCTTCATGAAATAACTTATTATCATGATAATTATATGTCATTTTACACAATATCATTACATATCACATGACTCTGTAGCTGTTAAACTGCAGGTTAATGTGAATAACGAATGTATAAAGCTTTATGCCCAATGTCTATTCTAAAATTATAAAGCAGATTGACACATTCAAAATATAATAAAATAATGATAGGCCGACATTCTGTCCCAACCACCCATTACACATGTAATGCATTAAAATGGCCTTACTATGTGGACTATAAATGTCTGTGATCCAAGTGTTTGTTTGTGAGAGCAATAGCAAAAAAGTACAAGCTCTGTAAAATTGTTGCCATAGCCAATACAGGCTCCCACATGTCTTCTCAGCAGACACTTTGGCACATGCCATCTCGATGACCTCACCTAATGGGTGAGACATGCGTTCCGAGGGGGCTTATTTACTCTGACAACTAGCTGAGGAAACGCAAACACATATTCATCAGGCGGAGGCACCACCTGGTTGGCGTCTGTCATCAGATGACAAAAAAAGGCCTGTCTAAAGTCCATGTTTACAGTTATTAATTTCTATTTGTCGGATGGATAAAAGAAAGTGTATGCATAGGCCACAGTTAGAAATATTTATATAGCTAAAAAGTTTGAAATTGAAAAAGTATAGGCCTATTTGGTGAGAGGTTAAATGAAGGCAGGTTTAAGGCTGTGGTTAAGGCCACGGGTCTGGCAGAGGGTCGTTTGCTGGTTTAAATGTGAGAGCAGAACAACCAATCAAAACGCCAGAACTACTTCCCTTTATAGAACGCCTGCTGGTGAGAGCGCCTGCTGAGAAAGAGGTTATACCTGAACTCGCGAGATCAGGATAGTCGCACGAGGCTATTTTATACCTTCGCCTTCAGGTAGTGTTACAGAAATGATGGCGAAGTCCTATTACATCTTTTTTTTTTAAATTATATTATCGGTTCGTTAAAAATGATTCAAACATGAAAAATGATTTATATGTAAAAATACATATTATAAATAGGAATTCAAATTAATAGGGCCTAGTTAAAAGTAAAGCAAACAAAGACACAAGTGCAAATGATTAAAAGTGTAGCCAGGCCCAGGCGTCAGGAGAGCCTTTTTACCCTCGCGAGATGTGCACCTTAAGAACAATATTTCAGTCAGATCTAACCCAGCACATTTCGGAGAGAGCGTTTTAATTTGCTCCAATTAATGTCGGCGGACGAAAAATGACAAGCGGAATCGCTCCACTCTTTCCGTTGAATCCTATGGCACTCTCCTTTAACAGCCTGTGTGCCCTAGCGGTAAGCATCGAGATCCTAGGAGAACGAGGAGACTCCATGGAGAGGGAATGAAACAGGACTTGAGCCCGGATCATGGCGGACACTTTACCTGAACACTGGTCTTACGGCGTGTGTGGGGACGGCAGGGTGTTCTTTATCAAGTAAGACGTACATCGTGTATTTTTGCAAGACCAATGATTGAACATGTCGTTCTTGTCTTTCGGATTAACCTGAGTTAGTACGTCTAGTGTTTTGTCTCTGGGCGTAACAGGTGTTTTTCTCCCTCTCCCCGGCAGCGATGAGACGCTCTGCACTACTTGGCTGCATCCTCGCACCGGAGAACCCGTCAACTCCGGACACATGATGCGTTCAGGTAGACATCTGGAAATGTGTTCTTTGTTATTTTGGAGCCAGTCTCCAACGCACTAGATAAGGGGAGCAGACACGCTGGGTAGCTGTTTACATGTTGGTAACTAGTAGGCCAGGCTTTAGTGGAAGCAGAAAACTTTCAGGTGACACGCAACTGTCGCATTCCTACATTTTAGACTTACCTCAGGGATGGGAGGAAGGATTCACGGACGACGGGGCGAGTTACTTCATCAAGTAAGCATTTATGTTTTATTTAATTAAAATTCTGTGGTTGATATAGATATATTGGAAATATACCGAACATGCTTATTGAATAATACAAGTCAAATAAAGTGGACCGAACAGTTGCAGCAATTGTCTCGTTGCTACCTCATGTTACCTGCTGATTACTAGTGTGTTACCAATACCATACCACTCCAGCTACTCATTCCTTCCCACTAGCAAGGCTAATTAAGCCAGGCACACGTCGTGTTGATTTAAAGGGAGTAGATTAACCTTATGACCCACTGCTGATCCTATTCTTTTGAGTGGTTGAATTGTGTGTGGAGCTATAGGGCTTCCTCTTGATAATAGGTGGCCTAACTTTTATATCTTAATTAGGTTGGTATATGACAGCAAGCCCGCTAGTTTGGTATATTGATGTATTTGTGTGTTTGACTTTCTTTCTATGTTCTTTGGATGAATATTGTTGATGGTTGTTAGTTGTGTATTTGCTGGTCTGTTCCTTGTTTGCAGAAATTCAGACAAAGTGGACTGAAAGGGAAACAGTTAAATAAACAGACCCATCAGAGTAAACATTCAACCTCATGATTTTTTGATGTGCTTAAACAATTAGGCACAAGCCACCACAAGTGAATGGCAGTAATAGGTCATCTTAATAGTCATTTTATTAGTGTATCTCAAACTTTATCGATTTTCACTTGGGTCAGGACAAACCCTGTAGCACTCACTGGCACTTCGTCACACACACACACACACACACACACTGGACTTCGGTCTTGGTCTTGGCAATCATTTGGCACGTGACACAAAAGAGTAGGCAGTAATCATTTTAGACATGCAATTCGTTTTGTTGGGTAGAAAAAAGGTTACATTTGAATACGTTGATGGAAACTTTTCTTTTAGACCAGATGACATTTGGCTAAATATATAGATGTTATGCATCTCTGCTATTGTATTGCTATGGTTTATAAGGTGGTCCCTGGGCTGCACTGATTGCAGTGTGTGATTAGTAGAAGTTCTCATGTTGTCATTAATAGTAAGAAGAGCAACATGGCCGCCTCTCTGTGGCTGCCTCTCTGCAGCCGGTTCTTCACTGTCTTTGGACGCTCAGAGTTTTAACTTGTGGAAACAAGTGTCCTTTTCGTCTTAGAGTACGTGGGCTGATCTCAAGGATACTGTGTAAGTGAAAGCAGACCCAAGCTGCATCTAACTACCACTAAAGCTTTAAAGCTTTGAGACATTTAAATAGTATTTTAAACTGAATCTAGGGGGCAGGACAATGAGTAGAGTGTTTGGCTCTCAGCTGCAAGGTTGTGCGTTCGGTCCCTGATGTCTTCAGCCCACATGTAGGCGTACTTGATTGAGCAAGGTTCCCTCACACCTCTGTGCTAATTTATTACAGCCTCTTTGAATGAATAGTAAGTTAACAGTATGCATTAAAACCAAATTGGCCGATCTATGTTGACATCTGGAGAAGACTGTGGTCAGATCTATTCTCAGATGTCTTGTATGTCTTTTACATGACATGTGTCCATCACACCCTTACATGAGATTTAATTCAGATTACTAATTCAGATTAGTGTTTTCATTGATGTCATGTTGGGCATGACCAGATACTAATCACTCTTTAGTGACCTAACTTTTGTACAGATTGAAAGTCCTTTGCCTGCTGTTGTGGGCGGCTGTGGCTCAGGAGGTAAAGCGGGAGAGAGAGAGAGAGAGAGAGAGAGAGAGAGAGAGAGAGAGAGATGGGAGGAGGGGTGTCATTTGTTGACAAAGGTCATCAGTCAGAATCAAATTCACTTTCCTACCGTGTGCAGAGTACTCGCAGGCTGCTGAAGCAGCAATACAAAGCAGACAATCCAATACTTGTGGTTCCTGTAGTTTCTGCTTTATTCACTGTTATGTCTGAATTAAATGTCAAGGTTGGTCAGGACTCACTGGCAGAAGGGTGGAGAAACACAGTGGTTTGGTTAACATGGGAAGAAGGGGACATAGTTAAACACAGTGGTTTGGTTAACATGGGGAGAAGGGGACATAGTGAAACACAGTGGTTTGGTTAACATGGGAAGAAGGGGACATAGTTAAACACAGTGGTTTGGTTAACATGGGGAGAAGGGGACATAGTGAAACACAGTGGTTTGGTTAACATGGGGAGAAGGGGACATAGTGAAACACAGTGGTTTGGTTAACATGGTGAGAAGGGGACATAGTGAAACACAGTGGTTTGGTTAACATGGGGAGAAGGGGACATAGTGAAACACAGTGGTTTGGTTAACACGGGGAGAAGGGGACATAGTGAAACACAGTGGTTTGGTTAACATGGGGAGAAGGGGACATAGTGAAACACAGTGGTTTGGTTAACATGGGGAGAAGGGGACATAGTGAAACACAGTGGTTTGGTTAACATGGGGAGAAGGGGACATAGTGAAACACAGTGGTTTGGTTAACATGGGGAGAAGGGGACATAGTGGAAATACAGTGGTTGGGTTAACATGGGGAGAAGGGGACATAGTTTGATTCATGATTGAAAAGCTAGACAAACTTCTTGATTGATACCATTAAGAGGTTTGTTAGAAACACATTTAGTTAGTTACTGGTTTGTTGACATGCTGTTTGAACAAAAAGCCTTCACAGGGTGCAGATTTTCATTCTAACAAATAGCAAGCTTATTACAGTCCCTGACAAAAGTCTTGTCACTTATCCATTTTGTAGAAACAACAGCTTATAACCTGACTTTTAATTAATCCATTGGTTTTAGAAATGGCTCATATGAAAGCTAAAACCCTCCCAAATTATGTTTAATATACTAAAATGAATTTGCTTCACTGAAGAAAGATTGATCATTTAATGAACACAGAAAGGTCAGATTTTGGCAAGACAAAAGTTTTGTCGCCTACAGAGAGTAATGTGAAAATTGAACAAATAATTTACTTCAAATACAAAAATATGTTGCATAACATCAGTGAATTAAGTAGTGGTGCTGTGAGATCCACATTTAATATCTTGTATGACTTCCATGAGCTTGAAGGACTGCATCTCCATGCAGTTCGACTCCATGCGGTTCGACAATGATTCATACAATTTATTGATGAAGTCATCAGGAATAGCAAAGAAAGCAGTCTTACATGCCTCCCAGAGTTCATCGAGATTCTTCTTTGGTTTCGTTTTCCATGCTCCCTCTTTCATTCTACCCCAGACATGCTCAATGATGTTCATGTCTGGTGACTGGGCTGGCCAGTCCTGGAGCACCTTGAAAGATCAAGGTGCTCCAGGACTTCGCCTTGAGGAACTTTGATGTAGAGATGGAAGTACACATCACAGCTGCCGCAAATATTGCAGGAGACCTACTGGAGCCCGCATGGATCCGAGATTCACCCAGGAAACAGTTATGTTTGGTGGCGGAAAAATCATGGTCTGGGGTTACATCCAGTATGGGGGTGTGCGAGAGATTTGCAGGGTGGAAGGCAATATCAATAGCCTAAAATATCAAGAAGTATTAGCTACCCCTTACATTCCCAACCATAAAAGGGGTCAAATTTTGCAGCAGGATGGTGCTCCATCGCATACTTCTATCTCTACGAAGGCGAAGAAGATCTAGGTGCTCCAGAACTGGCCAGCCCAGTCACCAGACATGAACATCATTGAGCATGTCTGGGGTAGAATGAAAGAGGGAGCATGGAAGACGAAACCAAAGAATCTTGATGAACTCTGGGAGGCATGTAAAACTGCTTTCTTTGCTATTCCTGATGACTTCATCAATAAATTGTATGAATCATTGTCGAACCGCATGGATGCAGTCCTTCAAGCTCATGGAAGTCATACAAGATATTAAATATGGATCTCACAGCACCACTACTTAATTCACTGATGTTATGCAACATATTTTTGTATTTGAAATAAATTATTTGTTCAATTTTCACATTACTCTCTGTAGGCGACAAAACTTTTGTCTTGCCAAAATCTGACCTTTCTGTGTTCATTAAATGATCAATCTTTCTTCAGTGAAGCAAATTCATTTGAGTATATTAAACATAATTTGGGAGGGTTTTAGCTTTCATTTGAGCCATTTCTAAAACCAATGGATTAATTAAAAGTCAGGTTATAAGCTGTTGTCAGGGACTGTATATTATAGACATCAAACATCCTAATCAGCCGATAATATGCACTATAAGTGTTAAAACAAGTTAGAATATCAGATCAAGTAATTATTCCAGAAGCTTCACCATAGAGTGATGGAGCTGAAACAATGTTTGCAGAAGGATATTGTCATGGTGAGGGTGTTCGACTCATAGCTGAATGGTTCTGGGTTCGATCCCCTGCAGATCCACAATCCACCTGTAGTTCTACTTGAGCAAGATTCAGCAAGCATTGAGCAAGTATTCATGATATTTGTCAACAGGTAGTAGGGGTCAGGCACCCTACTACCTGCAGACAAATATCCTGAATTTACTGGAAACACGTCTCCTAAATTACTAATAGTTAATAGTATAATGTTGCTGTCTTCCATGATTGGACATCCAGAGCTATGGGTATTTTCACTGCCATACCAGAAGATGACCTCACATCCTGCCTGTGGCTGTTTGCTTGTCACATCATCCTCACTCCAACTGAGCTTCACTCTGCCTGGGCTTGTGGCACACACACGGAGGAAGTGCTTGATTTGTTGGGAGGCTGACAGGACTAGGAAGGTATAGGTTTGTTTAAGCACCCCCCACCCTCTCCCATTACAAAGACACTTTTCTCTGGGAAACCCCACTTACAACCCAAAAGTCCTCAAAGACTCTGTTGACCCTGCTCACTCGTAGTTTGCAACATGTTGGTGATAGAGAGCAATGTTGAGGAATGTCTCTCACACACACACACACACACACACACACACACACACACACACACACACACACACACACACACACACACACACACACACACACACACACACATTCTTCTGGTCTGTCTGCAGATGGCTCATTCCCCCCCCCTCCTCAGTAGGGGGCATCTAGAATGATGAAGAAGGGAAGAATCAAATCCCAGGAAAGACGGATAAGCCTATCCCAGGAATGCAGGGAGACAGAAAGAGTGGGAGAAGGAGAGAAAAAACACAACCAGAAGGACAACCACTGTTGTACTACACCGTTTTTCTTTTGTGAAGCATGACATGGCTTTTTCTTCAATTGTTCTATTATGTGAACTTTTTGTTTATCACCATAGCTTAAATATCGTCTTTTCTTAGTTGTTGGAAAATATCTTGCGTAACTATACTACACTGTAAAAATGAAAAAGTTGAGAAAACTCAAAATTTCAAGGCAACTTACTGCAATCAATTTTTGAGTTTTGAGCCCAACAAAAGATCTTGAGTTTTAAAAAAGTTCCATCAACTAATATTATTTTGTTTGTATAATTACATTTTCTTCTTTAGACAAACTTGAAAGTTAGAGATGTGCCAACTTAAAAGTCTATGTTTTCAAACAGTTTGGCCAACTAATAATCTTTTGTTCAGATAATTTACTTTTCTTCATTAGTAAAACTTAAAAGTTAGTTATACCAACTGATTTTTAAAACTCAAAAAAGAAAGTTAGGGTTGTTAACTTAATATTTCAAGTTAAGGTTAATAACATTTAAAATTGCATTTCAAAGAATACAAAACAAGTTTAAAGTTTACTTCATACTATTAAAAGTAATAATTGGAAACTTCCATTTTACATTTCTGAATGCCAGACAGCAGTAGAACAAGCAAAATGTAGCTACTTCAGCAGCAGAGAATCGCTGTCTTAATGCAGCAAACCCAAGTGCAGAACAAGTTTGACCTATGGTCATTCAAAACATATTTACCATCTTGTAAACATGTCATTGTGCAGTGCATTACAATTGTAACAACAGCAACAACATTGCTGACATATCTGAAGTGGCCGTGTCAAATACAAATATGCAAAACCTATAAAAGCACCTGTGCGGCTCACAACACAGTTTTATGTAAAATTTCAATAAAACAATGCCAGTTAAAGGCATACAATTTAACAATGTAAAATGGGCAGCATTATCCAACTGAATAAAACACCCATGAAAACAAAACAAAAAAGTTTGCCATGCACGTCTGCGTGTAGCCAAAAGCAACATAAAGCGATACTCCTACCATTTTTTTCCTTTTGGTTATTAGCCTCTTGACCCCGATCCAGACAAGAGGATAACATTTTTTTTTGGTGAATTTACAAGAAACAGATGTGTAGAGATCACCCACCGCTAATTAGCTTAGCTCCAGTGAACGGTAGTAAACGGGATTCACTCTGCTTAGTCATCAGATAAACTTTCCAATGGTGTAAACGGTCCGGTTTGCTTGTTGTGATTTGTTTATTTACCCAGTTATGTTATTTTTAGAGTCAGATTAGCAAGTGATTTCAAATACTTACAGGAAGTAAAGCACAGCAACAGCACAAGAACAACAGGAAGTAGGTCAACAAAATAAAATGTCTATGTACGAGGAGACATTTTATTGTTGTCTTCTTCAAGCAAACAGGACCGTTTACACCGTTGGAAAGTTTATCTGATGACTAAGCAGAGTGAATCCCGTTTATTACCATTCATTGGAGTTAAGCTAATTAGCGGTGGGTGATCTCTGCACGTCTGTTTCTTGTTAATGCACGCACAGTCTAAAAAAATATATCTATCCTCTTGTCTGGATCTCGGTTGAGAGGCTAATTACAAGAAAAAAAAAGAGTATCGCTTTAAGAAATAGTATGGACGTTTTAGCTGACTTACAGTAAAAGCTTGGTTTTGAGGCTCCTGACACGCTGTGTGCAGTTGGTGGAAAGTTTCATAAAGATGGTCTCGATCACTTCAAAGGTGTACCTGTTTTCTTTGGGGAAATTGATGTTTAGGCATAGAGCAGGCCAAACAGCAAGGCAAACGCAGTGGGGAGGTCTGGGAGATCTGTGAGGACAATGTCCTCTTCCAACACAACAGCAATATTAATAATATAAGGTAGGGGCACCATCATCTTCAAGGACAGTGAGGATACCAATCTTGAGTCCTCTTGTCTGATTGTCATCTGGATCAGTTTCCTGATAAAAACACGAAGGCGGTGCCAAATTTAGAGATAACTGAAAATTAAAAATTAGGAACCAATTCCTTCCCACACATCTAAAAATGTTGAGCCTCCTACTGTACTCACCAAGCATTTCCTGAAGAGCTTCTCTGAATCCTCGCGAAGAAACAGGGGTAGACCTTGCAGGGATGTGTTCCTTCTGTGTACTCCAATGTCGGATGTCTGAAACCCCCCACCCAAAAAAAGAAACTATTCATCAGAGAAGTGACCAACACTGTATTTTAGTGGTGGTGTTGCCCTTTAAGAGCAAAAGCTAAGAGACTGAGCCACGGATATGTAAATTCCAATAATAAACATTTAAAGTGATCTTAAGTGATCAGTCTACCTGGTGATCAAGCTTGTCGAGGAGTTTTTCCATTTCTCTACCAATGGCACCCGTCTTGGCACGGTATAATTTCAGCAGGCGAGTAGAGTACTCATCTGAGGCTGATCTGAAGGTCCCCGATAGCTCCTTGGTGGTGACACGGTAGAACTCTGCACAAATATGTTGAACACAAAAGTATAATCACATTTCAGTATTAAAACATTTGTTTTAAATTAAAATAATTATTACTGTAAATAATTGCTGTTGAGTTTATAGGAATCACTCGTGTCACCCTTCAACAAGTTCACATGTTTATCTAATGATTATAAAGGGATAGGTGGACTGTTTGAAGTGGGGTGTATGAGGTACTGTGAGATCCAAAGTCATTGTATTACCAACATTAGATGATCAGCTTAAGTGTATGCTGTATTTAGAATATTGTCGCTGCTTCACCTTGCCAACAGACACTCCTTTTCTGATGGGACGCCACTTTCATATAAACCAAATATTGCTCTCTCCAAACCAACCACACTTCACTGCGGTTGCTGGTGTACCACTCTCTTGATCTGCTAGTTAGTTTGTGTTAGTGTGTGACTCTGGTGTTTTAAAGGGTTAGTTTGGATTTACCAAAGTCACACAGTAACAAAAAAGACAAAAGTAGAAAGAAAGTGTTCCAGGATATAAAATAACTTAGTTATTAGTTTTTGCAAAAGCAGCTAGGATGCTTTGCAGAGTGATATTTGACTTACAGTATATAGTGGCACTTTCCTCTTGGAAAAGGTGTATGATGACAAGGCAAAGAAGTGAAAATGCAAGCATACACCTAAACTGATTACTTTTTAGATAGGCCTGTCCACAGACATACATTGCTTAGCTTAATATACCAGTGCTCCTGCTGCTTTTAGATGTGTGTCAAAGCAATTGACTGTAGGAAATACACTAATGATGGATGAAGTACCTCATACAATAGCAAGGGACAGAACACATTTTGAAAATGAGGTTGTGTTGAGCATTTATCCACAGTCAATGTATTACCACCAACTTTGGAATATACTGCTTTTGGACACAGCACCAACTTTCAAAAACATTTGACCTATCCTTTTAAGAGAGTTATACTACTTTAGTGAACAAGAAACTCAGTGCTAACAGGAGAGCTAAAAATATTAATGTGAAATTAAATCACATAGATTTTATTACCTGTTCTTGAGAAAACAGAGCAGGCCATCTCTCCTGGATCTCTGACACCATAGGTTGTTGATCCACAATCTCCTTCCTCCTCAGGGAGAATGTGAGGTCCATCTTCTGTCTGATGAAGGTCATGTCTTTGCTTCTCTTTTTCATCTCATTTACCATGCCAGATCTTTCACCTTCTAATGTATCATCATCGTGGTTTTCTGGATGATCGGGAACATAATTGACCTCTCCACGCTTTGGTTTTTTCAAAGACGGACAACTCCTGTCACCATCTTCCTCCCTCCCTCTTTTTCTGTTTACACTGACCTCATTGCAGCCTGCATGACGCAGCTTTGACCTATAGTTACCAAGCTTGTACTTAAGGCTTACTGCCCAGCCTTGATATCCTGTGCCGCTGCCCGGCTCCTTAAGGCATGGGTGTTTTTGAACAAGTTCGGAAGAAACAGCTTCAATCTGATGTTTGTCAGGGTAGGCTCTCAGGGAAAATATTTTATCTGCAAGCTTTTCCAGTATGCCCATCTTCATGTCCCTCGTTACAGTGACACCTTTGCCCGTCTTCTCATACACTTCATACACTTTCGGAGCTTTAACTCCACATCATAAGAGAAAGGGGGGATGGGAATTGGACAAGGCCACTCTGCAGTGGAAGGGGCAACAGAAGCATTTGACTGCGTTTCTGATTGATCAGACGCTGACGTGTCCACATCCCACAGAATGTGCAAGACCGCCCGTTCAGCTGGCAACTCTACAATGTCCACCAAATTAGAAAGTGCATTATCAAAATCTGGGTCTTCATATTTTAGAGAAAATCCACCTTCAAGTCCGAGCTTCTCTCGTAGTTCATTTTGCAAATGCTCTACAGATTCTGGTGGTTGAGTAAGGTGGACTTTCCGGATGAATTTTGGGTTTATCTGCACTCGCAGTAACGAAGCCTGTGAAACAATGGGAAAATAAATTAGGTAATTTAAAGGATAACTAAATAAAAGAGCTAGTCTATATCAGAGGTTATCAAAACTCATTACTGTACTAATCGTGATGATCACATTTATCTAACAATTCTGATTCATTTTAATGACATAAGAATTGTGACAGATTGACAACACGGCTAGGGGGCAGAGAAGACAAATGCACAGTAAACTGTTCTCCTCCAAACATCCAACAGGAGGAACAAAAAAAAAACAGGAGTGGAGGGGAATTTAATAACTGATTGATTGCATACCATTACAAATCCTTTCAATACAACAGGCACGTCCTTGGGGTCACAAGCAGCTTTCCTTGTACAGTGTAGGCAGCCAGGGGGTGATAGTCGTTCAAAACCTCTGGATCCAGGATTTCAATGTCTCCGTACCCGTTTTCGACAACTTCGTAAGACCTGTAATGTTCCAAGAACCAGGATGAGAGCTTTCTAGAGACAAATGACACTTTATCAAGGTTAACCACAATGCCAAGTATCCTGTAGAAGTCTGGGAGTCCACTGCATTGACCGGCAGATATTATCATGTCTTTTACATAATGCGTCCCATAGAAATGAATGTCTTTAGCCAGGGAGATAGTATCTTGATGCGGATATTTTCTGTTGATTGCGGTCCTCAGTAGTTCATCCAATGATGTTGTTCTGACAGTGTCAATATTGCCAATGTACAGTCATGGTTTCAACAGATCAGGGCCATCAAAGTGGTATGCCATCATTTGCTGATGTTTTGAAGAGAGAGTAAAAAGTATATTCTTGAAATTGTGAACATCGTGCACCACTTTTTTGAAGAAGCTATGCTTGGACTCGAACCTCATTGTCCATAATTCCACTAGGGGTCCAAAGCAGCGTATCAGATGTGGATAATGTTCAATGAAGTGGTGCTTTGGCCGTAGGTTTAAGTCAGGAAAACAATGAATAAGCAGATTCCGATGGTCAGATAGTTTACTCTCCAAGTAACCCAGTATTTCCTCTGTGAATTTGTTGGACATGACAATCTCAACAATCTCCTTTAGGTCCATCAAAATTTCCCATGAGGGCTCCTGTTCTGGAATACTGCTTCCAATCATGAGAGGGATTAATCGTAGCAGTGCCCAATTTTCATGCCCATTGCCTCCAATACTTCCCTTTGCAAGGTTTGCTTTTGTAATTTTCTGTGGCTTGCTTACCCGGTCAGAATACTTGTATGGGAATGATTTTATGCGGTTATTCAGTTCATCAAATGTAATGACTTTTTTTGCAATCAGTTCATTCAGACACAAAGATAATTCCACAGGAATAACACCTTCAAAAAACTCATGTAAAATATCTGGTGGAAATCCAGTAACTGGGTGGAAGTATGACATATGCTTACTCAATACACATTCTCTTTTAACACTATTCACACTTTGCTGATCACTAGCCTCAAGCTCTGCCACAAAGGTGTTGTGCTGTTCTTCAGTTCTTAATTGAAAATCAATTGTCTCTGTTGTTCCAATTTTTTTTCGACTTATCAGACAAAATCTGCAGAATTTATCAACATTGAAACACTCTTGAAAGCCTGCAAGGCTGTGGGCCCCAAGGTTATCTGCACAGACACAGAATATTGTTCCCTTTACAAACCTTCCTAGAACCTCAATAAACACCCCATTCTGTTCCAGGGACTGTATATCCTTAATCAGTGGATAAAGAAATGTATCAACCCCAAACAGTTTCACATCAGTACTCTTTCCAAGAAGAGCTAGCTGAATCAAGGGCAGACTGGAGCGAAACTTGGCAGGTAAATTCAGAACAACCCAATAGACAGCAGTGAGCTTGTGAATTTTTTTTTATGTCCCCAAGGGGTTACAGATTTCAAAATCGTCTATGTAAAGCCCTATAGAAATACCTGTCTCTTGCTCCCCCAAAAGCTTATTGTCTTTGAAGTACTGTCCGTCTTGAAAGGATCTGTATTGGCCTGGTAAATGCTCTTGACTGAATACTACCTTCTCTAAAACATCAGTCCGTCTTAATAAACTCTCTAGAACTTGAGTGATTGAAACATAAACAAAAGTGTTTTTATGGGCTTGTTCATACAAATATTCAGTTTGCTCAGTTATAGGAAAGTGCTCCTTGAAATATTGATGCCTCCTGTGATCAGTAGACAATACGCCCTTTGCTTCAGTAGTTAAAATTAATGGATTTGTTTTGAATATTGCTTCATTAATTTCCTGAGCAATACTATCATCTATTTGAATATTGTGTTTTGTAAGCATCTCTTTGATTCTTTGGAGAGAATGACATTTTGAAAACTGCAGAATATCATGAAATTCTTCAACTATTTTCTGGACTGCACTTTTAGAAACATGCAACAGTGTTTGCATGCACAGAAAAAGCGATGCAAGTTTGTGTTCCAATGTTTTAGCATCTACATTCTCTAAATACTCTGAACTAACATTTTCACATGATTCTTGTGTTAGACCACTTTGTGAAGTCTCTGCCTCAACAAGGTCATCAAATGGTTGGTCTAAGGCATGAGGTTCACTTTCAGAAAATTCTGAAGTTTGAATCTCCCTAAGTGTATGATTTTTGTGGTTTCTACTTTTGTGACTACTGAAACTTTTTAAATTGTTTGTTTCAAAGTCACACCTTTGAAAGGGACAATGCACAGTCTCTTGATTTCTTAGATGAAGTCCAAGATGAACCAAAAACTTGTGTTCACTACATATGTCTCTAAATTCACATAATTCACAGGAAAAGTGTGACTTCTCTTGCCGTTTGACAGTCCTGCTGTGTGATCTGGAAAGGTGTGATCTGAGTGCGTCAGCTGTTTTGAAGTTACACGCACAGTCAATATGGATACAGGGCCAGTGTGCTCCTCTTCTGTGCCGTAGCTGGTGGTGTCTCAAAAGAACATCTTGGTTGGACCCAACAAATGTACAGAACTTGCACTGCATATATGACCTAAAATGAAAATTAGCAGGAGACAAAACAATTAGTTGGTTTGTTTTAACCAGAACACATGAAAAAAATACAATTTATAAGCTGATATTACAATGAGTGTACTCATCAGGAAAAGGGGCTCAGCTCATCCACACTAGTCTAGAACTGTTAGTAACTGCAGCCCATTTTACATTATTTTGCTCAGTATTTAAGAAGACAGTGGGCAAGAGCAGCCATTTAAAAAAAAAAAAAAATACATCAATAATTTCATTCTCATCTTTTGCCTTGTTTGTCATTCATGAATTAATATTTCACATGTGTGGTTGTGCCACAAGCACTTGATTTCACAGAGAAACAGCCAGGTAAAATACTTGCTAATAAATGCTAATGTATAGACCGAATCAGCTGTTTGAAGCTAATTTGACAGCTTGAGTTTACAGGAACACAGTGCACATTGTTACTGTTATAGCTAAAAATGACAACCAAAGTTAATTTCTAATATCTCCACCAGCGAGTTATCTGACTGTTGTTGTTAGCACGACGTCACGGTGATTCAGTCTATGCGTCGCTTAGCAACACTACTTTGCTACAGGGTAGTCAACTAACGTTACAAGCTAACTAGCCAGCGTTCATTCAAAAATATACCTTAGTTGTATGGCTCATAACCACATTTACCGCAACCTATCGATAGAAAAAACATCACCGACCATCTGCATATAATGCCGGCATGAGGCTGATGCCTAACATTACCCAGCCCTGCACTACATTAAGCTCACGCCACATCGCCAATCACTTACCGTTATACCATGGTCTGGGTGAATACTCGATTCTGATTGGCTGGAGGGTGTAGGTTAAAATGTGTTAATGTACACCTAGGAAAGACGTTGACGCTATGAAGACGCTATGGCCACGTTGCTTGGCAACGCCTGCATACGGGAGATATTAAATAGTCTGCTCGACTTGTAAAAATAAAAACCTCACGATTTTAACTCTAAAACACATTAAAGTATTATTAATTGATTAAATATTTCTTTCTTTCGTAAGTGACCATGGTATAAGCGGGATAATGCCCTTCAAGGTGTCCATTAACAGAAATTAATGGACTTCGCGGAAGCAACCGGTTCACGCCTCCGCGTCGTCCATTAATTTCTGTTAATGGACACCTCGTCGGGCATTATCCCTTAATTAATGGACACCTCGAAGGGCATTATCCCGCTTATACTATGGTCACTTACGAAAGAAAGAAATATTTAATCAATTAATAATATTTTAATGTGTTTTAGAGTTAAAATCGTGAGTTTTTATTTTATTTTTACAAGTCGAGCAGACTATTTAATATCTCCCGTAGGCAGGCGTTGCCAAGCAACGTGGCCATAGCGTCTTCATAGCGTCAATGTCTTTCCTAGGTGTACATTAACACTTTTTAACCTACACCCTCCAGCCAATCAGAATCGAGTATTCACCCAGACCATGGTATAACAGAAATGAATGGACTTCACGCCTCCGCGTCGTCCATTCATTTCTGTTAATGGACACCTCGTCGGGCATTATCCCTTACTTAAAGGGGAACTTGGCAACTCTAGCCATTTCTTCGCTGGTTTTCACTTTTGTGGTCGCATGTTTTCTCAACGAGCTCCCCCTACAGGTCTGGGACGTATATTACACAACACTGTCGTAAAAAAACTCACTTGCGGCACCCTCCTCCCCCTTTCTACCGCTGCTCATGTGCATTTGTTGCCGGACTTTTTCGTGTGGCACGATGTCTACCGAGGTGGGTAATACATTATACACTGTATCATAGAACATTGACATGTATAGCCGGCGTGATTAACCGTTATTGAGGGGGGCGTGTGTGTTTATGTTGAATTGCCGTAAAGCAGTTCGTGTTTCTCGCTCGTTCTCGCTTCTCGCGATACTTCCCATTTCCAATTTACCGGGACGGTAGTCCCAAAGTTGCAAGGCTGGTTTTCCACCTGGGGGCGTTGGGGGGGGGAGCGGGGATAGTCACCATTAACACCGGAACAGACCATTTAACCATCCAAATGATTTCCAGACAGGTTTATTAAGTTGAAAAAGTTGCCAAGGGCCCCTTTAACAGATGCTAGACAACAAACATTTAACTTACGTTAGTCTGCAACAAAGTGGACAAGTTGGTGCGATTCTACTGCACACTGCTGAGAACCTTTCTGTCAATAAGCCCCCAGGGCAGGGTTGCCAGGTCTGTGTGACAAAATCCGCCCAACAGCCACAAAAGTAGCCCAAATTTTTTGTCCACAACCATAACTCATAATATGCCACTGCCAAACCATATAACATTAACTTAACAGTTACACTGCTTTTTAAGTCTGACAGCATTGCCATCATTGGCAAGTGTATAGTAATATTTATAAAGTAACACCATAAATGTTTAGTGTGCCAGAAAAGTTTTTTTTTTTTTACCGTAGGTCCTAAAATGGCCTCATGAAATATGATACAGTATATTATCATAAATAAAATATTGCTTTGTAGTGTCACTGATGGATAGATAACGTTAGATAACCCAATTCGGCGGTAAAACCGCGGACCTAGCAACCATGACCGAGGGCTAACGCTAGCTGGCTAGCTAGCTTCCTAGCTAATATAACGTTAACGACAATCTCCAAAGCCCCAAAATAAACTTGTCACTACATGCGTAGCCAAAACAATGGCGAATTACATTTACAACAATACAGAGTAACTTAAACAGTTTATTTAAGGAAATACTCACCATCAGAGAAAGCTAATCCAACATGGAGGGTGACCCACAACGTGTAGGATTGTAGGTGAAACCCCTGAAAATTCCGTTGGGGAAGGATGCTAAGCGGGGTCCAGGTAAACTCTGAACAGGTGGGTCTTAAGTCTCTTACGGAAGCGGGTGATCGACTCTGCAGTCCTCATGTCAGCAGGGAGGTCGTTCCACCATAGTGGCGCCAAGACAGAAGAGTTGTGACTTGGCTGTGCGACCTTTGCCTGCTCTCAGGGATGGCAGGGGGTTCTAGCCGGGGCGTGGGGTCTGACTAGTGTCTGGAGGTAGGTCGGGGCGGTGTACCTTTTTGGCCATGTGTGTCCTAGCTTCACTTTCCTGCCCCCTTAGTAATCACAAGAGCTTCTGTAATATCCTACACCTCACATGGGAAGTCTCTGGCCCTGTTCCCTCCTGGTATTAACATGTGGTTTTGGAGATTCGTTCACAAACAGACAGTTCTAAGTATGTCAGTTCACACTTGGTATTAAAATGTGGCTCCACACACGTCTCTGAGATCGGATCTCACTTCCCCTGCCCTATATGCAAATAAACACGTACATAATTTCCGCTTGAAAAATACAATAATATAATAATATACGCCATTTAGTGGCGACAAAATGTGTGGTGGGAAGCAGCAATGCACTCATTCAACGAAGCAGAATAGATGGGGCTATAGAGACGCTTCTGTTGTTGCCGCGGGCTGCCTGTTGCTGCAGTTTAAAGTGACGCCTTTGGTGTGCAAATGAGTACATATTTCCACTTACACAGAGCACGTCACTTGAGTAGGCGTTCCTTTAATGTGGCCAGGATCACATTTGCGTTCACACTTCTAAGAGAATGTGGATATATGTGGCTGAGGAATCAGAGATCTGAGGAATCAGATCTCAATGCGCGATGGGTGCGTGCACACCTGTACTTGGAGGTCTTTACTCGTGATCAGATCTCCAAAACCACATGTTAATACCAGGTGGGAACAGGGCCTCTGTCTAGGGGATAACTCGAAACACAATCAAAGAAAGGGGAGCACTCAATAACAATCAAAGAAAATAACAGACCAAGTGTAATAATCTGAAAAATGAAAGGTGCTCGGTAGTACAATTAGGGGTATCATTTTTTATTTACAATGTCAATTCTGTGCTCTTAATGTGGTAGTGGAAGGCTTCTAGCTGCCCTGTGAGGTGGATGGTTTAAGAGACTTAAATATAGATTTTTCCCAAAGAAAAGATCAGTGCAAAAGGGTACCCCACCTGGCTGGCTGCATTGCACACTGCTCGAGGACAGCTTCATGAACACTCATGTGCACATAAAAGGTTTTATAGCGATGACATAAAATGGAGGAGTGATGCTGAAGTTATTATAGCAGATCAGTGGAGCCAACAGACATGGATTACTCCATGTTTGAAGGAATGTTGTTTTAGGTCTGACACCAACACAAACTAACCATTAGCTCTCCCTCTAAATGTCATAGTTAGTCCCATTTTGATTCCAAATTTGATTGTTCTCAGCTTCAGAAGTCACTTTGGATAAAGGCGTCTGCTAAATGTCTAAATGTAATGCAAATGTGACCACAAACATCCTTATTAAATACGTGGATTAGGTCACCAACAAGCATAGAGATAAGGATAACAAGGTTTGCTGTACCACTGGCTTAACCAACAAAACACCACACCAACCAATCCCCTTGTTTGCTCTGGTAACAGAAGGAATACAAAGGTCTAGTTAAGCTGTAAATGTCACCCCCCATCACACTTTATGTACACACACACACACACACACACACACACACACACACACACACACACACACACACACACACACACGCACACTATGTAAAGCGCTTTGGGTGTTTTGAGAAAAAAAAAAAAACGCTATATAAATGCAATGAATTATTATTATTATTATTATTATTACTTAATGATATGCCCTCCAGGCACTCACGTCTCATTTAAGACATTGTGGAGCTCTGCAATGCCAAACTTACTTTATTGTTTAATTTCCCTGTGTCCCTTGTCATGGTGTGCCTAGTATGATTCCAGAAATAGGTAAATGAGTAACTCCCAGTGAGGAGTGTGTTCAATAATTTCGTTTACTCTGGTCTGACAGTCTTCATGAGAGTCCTTAGTGGAAAAAACGATTGAATTCTCATGAAACAGAAAATGCTGACAGCATTTTTTTGTCACTGTGCATCTTGGAAGCCTTTAGGGTTTTTGCCACTGTGTGTGACTCCATTGTCCTCTGTCTTTCAGAACCCCTGTCTTAAAGAGTAACCAGGAACTAAAATCAAACCAAAGGGACAATGCCATCTGTGGTAAAACAGTAGTTATTAATTGGCTAGTAGCATTTGGGTCATAAAATGGGGCGTCATAAAATATATTTTATTAAATCATGCAAGTGTTCGTTAAAATTCTTTGGGGTTTTACACTATGAAATGTACTAATCTACTGACCAGAAATTTCATTTATGGACCATGTAACATAACAACAATGAAGCACAATCACCTTCCATTGACAAGAAACTACCTACAGCCCAGTAAAACATAACCTATTCGTTTTATCTTAGTGAAGATCAATGGAGATGTCCTGCCTCATGTCTGCTCTGCCAGAGACTCTTTTGTGTCTTTGTGTTTCTCATGTTTGATTTGAGCAGATCTCGACCCACATATCCCTACAAAGGTAGAAATTATCCAGAGTTTCTAGTGACTAAGAATTACACTTTTTAATAATCATTTTCTACCATTTTGTGATACATTAATATTTGTATTCTTTGTGAGTTAGCCTCCCCAGCGGCCCATGGCTAGTAGTGATCCAGGTGCTGGCAGACTGTGGGTGCTATTCTCGGATCCAGCACTCCTACTATGTTATAGCAGAACTTCTGAGGGGAGACTGCACAGAGCCTGGGGTGGAAACCAAAAACTGCAAGGGGCGGAATTATGCCTTTTTTCTGTTTCATTCTGTATTGAGATATTCTACTGAAGAAAACTAATTTGGTGAGTGGATGAAGCTTTCAGAAGGGGGTATTGTGTTTCTACAGTGACCAGTCTACACTGTTGATTTGAAACCTTTACAGACACTTTTTTTTATTTTATTTTTTTACAGTTTTAGTACTGCTCGCTGAGATTATTATGCATTTACAGATCCCCACCTTCAGCAACACGATTGGTCGAAACAAATATGAAGCGAAATGTATTGTATTGGTGTTGCAACAAATTTAAAAAAAAACATTTCCACCATTCGGTCACTGAATAATTTAAAAAGTCAGTGTTTTTGTGAGTGACCAAAAGCAATGGCTTTATATCTTTGTCCGACGACTCTGACTATATTTTTGCTTTTATGGGCTTATTTTAATGCCATAAATTTGTACTTGTAAAACAATTTTGTACTTATGAAAATATTTTGTGCATTTGTAAAACAAAAGTTGTGAACTTGTAAAACAATGTTTTACTCGTAAAAATATTTTGAGCATTTGTAAAACAATTGTGTACTGAAAAATGGAGTTATGTATATTTTACTGTAATACATTTTTGAATGGCCGTCTACGGGAGAGCGCATATATGCATTAATATCTCAAAAACTATAGGTGCTAACCTAATCGTACTTGGTAGCCAGGTGCCCCATGGAGATGTGCTGAATGTATTAAAGCATGTCGTCAATAGCGCCACCATGTGGTCGGTTATTAAGCATTTTACACTTTGGCTAAAAACTCATGAACCGTGAGGCCTAGAAGAAACATGTTTGTACAGTGGGTTCCTTGGATAATAAATAATAATAATACATAGGTTTTTTATAGCGCTTTTCTGGGTACCCAAAGACGCTTTACAAAAACACACAGCAAAAGGATACAAACATGCATGCATACAAACACATACAGATACTCAAAAACAACAATACACAGGGAGTAGATAGGGACAAAAGAAAAGAGAGGGAGTGATTTGTCAGGTGTTGTAAGTGATGTTGAAGCGATGGGTTTTGGGGTGTTTTTTGAAAGACGGCAGTGAATCAGAGTTGCGGATGGCCAGGGGGATGGAGTTCCAGAGGATAGGGGCGGCGATGGCAAAGGCTCTGTCCCCTATGGTGCGGTATTTGGTCCTGGTGATGGGGGTGAGGGTGTTGGCAGCAGTGGAGCGTGTTCGGTGGGGGTGAGTGGGGTGATGGAGGAGATCTGTCAGGTATGAAGGGGCAAGGTTATTTAGGGCTTTGTAGGTGGTGAGGAGGATCTTGAAATGTATGCGTTGTTTTACGGGGAGCCAGTGAAGTTGACGGAGGATGGGCGTGATGTGTTCTCTGGAGGGGGTGTGGGTGAGCAGTCGGGCAGCGGAGTTTTGAACATATTGCAGTTTTTGAAGAACAGTGGAGGGGAGACCATACAGGATGCTATTGCAGTAGTCGAGTCTGGAGGTGATGAAGGCATGAATTAGTGTTTCGGCAGCTGAGAAGGAGAGAGTGGGTCGAAGGCGTGCTATGTTCCGGAGGTGGAAGAAGGATATTTTGGTGACGTGGTTTATGTGTGACTTGAAGGAGAGTGCGGGGTCCATGTAGATGCCAAGGTTTCTGACCAGGGGGGAGGGAGTGACAGAGTGTCCATCGATGCAGAGTGAGAAGTTCTGGGAGGTGGGGAGGGTGGATTTTGGGCCGAAGATTATAATTTCGGTTTTATTGCTGTTGAGTTTGAGGAAGTTGTGGTTCATCCAGGTTTTTATGTCGGTGAGGCAGTTGGTGAGGGTGGTGAGAATAGCCGGAGTGATGGTTTTGGTGGTGATGTAGAGTTGAGTGTCGTCGGCATAGCAGTGAAAGTGAAGTCCATGGCGGCGGATGATGTGACGAGGATGGGGCCAACACTGAGCCTTGGGGGACTCCGTGTGAGACAGGGGTGGTGTGGGATTTGTGGTTGTTTATAGCGACACAGTGAGATCTTTCTGACAGGTATGAGTTGAACCAGGAGAGGGCGGAGTCGGTGATGCCTATGGATTTCAGGCGGCTGAGGAGGATGGAGTGGTTGACGGTATCAAAGGCAGCACTGAGGTCCAGGAGGAGAAGAATGGTGAGGGAGCCGGAATCAGAGGAGAGTAGGAGGTCGTTTGTGACTTTGATTAGAGCTGTTTCAGTGCTGTGGTGGGTTCGAAAGCCGGATTGGAATGTTTCATATAGGTTATTGGAGAGGAGGTAAGTCTTGAGTTGAGTTGCGATGGCTCTTTCCAGTAGTTTTGAGATGAATGTGAGGTTGGAGATGGGTCTGAAATTGTTGGGGTCGTCAGAGTCCAGCAGGTTTTTTAAGGAGAGGGGTGATGGCAGCAAGCTTAAGAGGTGGGGGGACAGTGCCAGAGGTAAGGGAGGAGTTGATGGTGTCAGTGATGAGTGGGGCGAGAGAGGTAAAACAGGCTTTGACGAGTTCAGAGGGCATGGGGTCCAGGGGGGAGGTGGATGATTTCATGGTGGAGAGTATTTTGGAGAGGTCTGCTGTGGTTATTGGTGAGAAGGTAGAGAGCCGGTGGTCTGAGGATGAAGGAGGTGTGGGTTCGGGGACTGGGGTGGAGGCAGAGGAGGTTGCAAGCTGGTTGTGGATGTTTTCTATTTTGGAGTTGAAAAATGAAATGAGGTTGTTGCATTTCTCAGGGGTGAATGAGGATGAAATGTTGTCGTGGGGCTTGAGGAGTTTATTTATGGTGGAAAACAGGGTGCGTGGGTTGGAGGATCCAGAGTGAATGATGCCAGAGTAATAGACAGAACGGGCTTTGTTTAGTGCTGATTTGTAGAGGTGTGTGTGGTCTTTGTATGCGAGGGCGTGTACTGTGAGACCGGTTTTCTTGTGAAGTCGTTCTAGTTGTCGCAGTTGTTTTTTGATTTTGTGAAGTTCCGGGGTGAACCAGGGAGCTGAGTGAGTGAAGGTGACAGTTTTGGTTTTCAGGGGGGCCAGTTTGTTGAGGGATGTAGACAGTGTGCTGTTGTAGATGTTGACGAGGTCCATGGGGGTTGGATTTGCAGGAAAGGTGAGGCTGGAGAGAGTGTTTGATATGCAGGTGGAGAGAGAGACTGGGCAGATGGATTTAAGGTTGCGAAACGTGATTGTGCGGTCCTGTTTGGGTTGGGGGGCGGGAGTGTCAACGACAAGTGTGATGGCCAGGTGGTCAGATATGGAGTGGTCGGTGCTGGAGATATTGTGGATGTGGAGGCCAGTGGAGCAAACCAGGTCTAAGATGTGTCCGCGGTTGTGGGTGGGAAAGTTGATGTGTTGGGTGAAGCTGAGGCAGTTGATAAGGTCCAGAAAGTCTATGGCATTTTTACAGTCCGGGGAGTCAATGTGGAGGTTGAAATCGCCGAGGAGTAAAACAGATGGTGAGATTGAGGAGAGTGCGGTGATGAATTCAGAGAGTTCTGGTAGAAATGATGGATTGGGTTTGGGGGGGCGGTAGATGCTTGCAATGATGAGAGGTTTAGGGCCGGGTAATTTAAAAGCCAGGTGTTCAAATGATGGAGCAGCAGGGATGGAGAGAGGGCGAGGTTGGAGGTCTTGCTGGTAGATGGCAGCGATGCCCCCTCCTCTGCCCTCAGAGTGTGGGTTGTCCAGGTATGAGTATCCAGCAGGGGTGGTTTCGTTAAGTGAAAAATAATCCAGGGGTTTTTGCCATGTTTCATTAAGGCACAGAAGGTCAAGTTGTTGGTCGATGATGAATTCATTGAGAATGAGACTTTTATTGTTGAGGGATCTTGTGTTGAAGAGGGCGATTTTTAGGTGCTTTTGTTTTGAAATTGATGGGGCGGAAGTAGGAATTTGACGGAGGTTGAAGGTGTTCACTCTGGATGCGTTCTGATGACGTGTGCTGTTGTGATGACGCGGAGAGGAAGTGCGGGAGCCGGCAGGTGAGCTGCGGTCAGACCACAGCGCTGGGATGAGGTTTTTTGCGGTGGAACTGTACATAAACTTGCGGCGGGACCCTCGATGAATGTAACGGGGACGGAGGAGAAGTCGAAAATGTTTTAAAGTGGTGATGAGTTCGGTGGAGGGAGGAATTTGAGGAATGAGCTGACGGAGCTGCGAGGATGAGTAGCGAAGTGCCATGACCGAGGCTGTGGAGAGGCAAACGCTGGAGGTGGATGGTGACCGGTGAAGAGGCAGACGGTGGAACACGATCAACCACAGCGTGGTGGATGGAGAAGCTAGCCCGCTTGGGCCCATCAGGATTGGAGGTCGGAGAAAGCCAATGTAGCCGGGTAGCTAGCTCAGGGAGCCACTGGCTGGCTAATAACGTTAGCCTGCTCGAGTCGAAGGGTAGCGGTCCCAGCCAGCAAGGGCTAACCGCACCGAGACAGGTGGAAACCTGCCCGGATCTCTACCCTCAACTGAGCGGCGATGAAGACGTCCACTGGATGGGAGCAGGATTTGTTTAAAAAGGAAGGCAGCGGTCTTGGCCACGGCAGAGGACCGAAGCAGCCGCATCGGTACAGGTGGAGATCCGTCCGGGTTTACCTTCGACCAGGTTACGGCGATGGATCCTGTGACGGAGAGTCCTTCGACACCGGCCGGTAAGTGTAAAGATCCAGGTAGAGATCCAGGTAGATATTGTAGATTAGCCGAAAAAAAAGTTTTTCAGAAAAAAGTTTTTCAGAGCGAGAAGCGTCAGCCAATCGCGCCAGCGTCCTCTCACTCTAACTCTCACACAATGCTGACATGAGATGTCAGCATTACAGGTGGATGAAGCTGATTCAACTGATATAGGGATTCTATATCAACCCACACCCATTTGCGCCTATAAAAATGTATAACATAACATGTATAGATGACCCCGAACAAAATTATCAGCTTGTTTTTTGATATCCCTTACCGTTTGTCTGTAATTGGTTATCAAACTTTTAAAGGCGCGGCCCAATGCACTTCAAAATTGGATTGTGACCGCAGCAGCAGATGCAGCAATCGCACGCATTTCCTCCATTTCCTCTACTACTAGATATGACTGCCTATACATTAAAATGTGTGTACACTAGGTGGCATCCCAATACTTTGAAATAGAAAATCCACATTCACTCCACTAATTGTCTAATATGCATCAAATGCAGATTAAACCCATATTATTGCCAATAGACTGGGCTCTTGAGCATTGAAGGCTCGTCGCGGAAGTTGCTCATTCAGCTATTATTATGGAGGTCTGCTTGCGGAGTTGCTCATTCAGGTGAAACTGGGTGCTTGCAGAATTGTGAATTTGTGTTAGGATACACATTGAAAGAGTCATTGTTCTCCATCAAAAATACACTATATTGCAAAGCACTGGTTTCACTGACATTGACAGAGAAAATGATGTCATACCTCAACAAAAATGTATTTATGTAAGTATGTTGTGCTCTTGTCTCTGAATCTGTTTTAGGGATCCCCTAACACAGGGGTATTCAACTAAAATTTCAAGAGGTCCAGTGAGAGAAAATTTCCTCAAGCGAAGGTCCGGAACATCATAATGTCAAACATTAATTAGTGATATATATATATATATATATATATATATATATATATATATATATTGAAGTAGCCTCATAGTTGTATCAACATCTGCAACTGACTGTTAAATTAAACAAAGTACAATTCAAACATTTTTATTGTCACTACACATTGAAGTATACATGTGTACATTGTCTCGCGCTCACTCGTCTCTCCCTGTCTCCCGCTCACTCGTCTCTCTGTCTTCTCTTCCTGTCTTCCGCTCACTTGTCTATCCGTGTCATCTCCCTGTCTCGCTAACTTCCCTTTCCACCTGTCACTCACCTCTCATCTCTCTCATCTCTGTATTCAGAGTCACGCTTTTGTTTGCACAAATTTGATTGGCTGAGCAGCGTCACGTTACTCGCATGCAATAGAGTGGTGCAGGGAGGATGTATTTTTGTAGGCCAACCCGGAAGTTAGCATCGCCCTGGTTTCCCTCGACAAAAAGCCAATGGGTTTTTGCATTATTGCAGAAAATAAGCTCTGTGGCAAACAAAAGTTTATGATACTTACACATTTTGTTAAGCAAGATAATCTTCACCAATGAACACTACTTTTATGACTTTTGAAGCGTAAATGCAATCGGCAGAATTTTTTTAAGACATGTAAAAGCTTCAAAATTCACAAGTGGGGTATTTACCAACGTATCTTATGTCGTAAAACAAAATGTGTAAATCTCTTAAGCTTGTGTTAACCACATACATTATTTCAGGCATCTAACCAAAAACCCATTCAAAAAACTCATTGACTTTGAGACGAGGGAACCGGAAGTGCCAACACGCTAACAGACTTCCGGGTTTTAGGACTCATTCCTGCACCACTCTATTGGTCTGTAAGGTCCGCTAAACAAATGCCGTAAAGACTAGAAAAGCTGCGCTGGTTAAAATAGAAGCGGTCACCAACACGGTCCGCCTGTTGGTGACCTCTGCCCTAACAGATGTAGCTAGGGTCAAGTAACTCTCAACAGATGAGGTCATGTAACTCACAACAGATGTGGCCACCATACAATACTTAAAGACATTAACTTGTGGACTGAATAATAATAGATGTGTGGTCATTCAACAAATATTTATTTTGTTTTTTACCTTTAACTGAATTCAGTTAGGTAACTGTAAATAAACCACAGTTCTTGTTGCATGTGACAAATTAATTTTGAAGAGAAACTGATGTTTTATTGGCCCTAAAAATATCAAATTGCTTTGAGAAGGCTATAAAACAGCCATTAACTCCTTTTCAAATCTTCTCACCACTGATTAGTATTTGAGTTTTTTTAAATTGATTACATTTATGCAGCCGGGACATATCCACTGTTTAGGAATTATTTTCATGTGAAGGCGGGTTTGGTGAAACTTTTTAACTGAACCAAAACCTGATGCATAAACCAACATGTTCCCTTCTTCTGGCTCACGACAATAGGACCACTGTTGACCATGATTAGCAAATACTGCTGGTTTTTGGAGCAGAATACTTAGCAAGCAGCTCTGGAATGATACATTTCTTAAAGAAGTCTCTTTAACTCATTGGCTGCCAGCCATTTTCAGTGCAGAGAGCCCCATACTGCCAAGCGTTTTACAGCATTTTGACTGATTTCCTAAGACCCACTGAACAGTGAGTTCTATGTAACTATGTAACTATGTAAACACCTAACTACCAAAAGAAAGAGTAGACTCTCTTCTTTCATCAGGAAAAAAACGTTTGTTTCTACCTTTTTCCGTTCTTTATAAATCGGCAGTAGAACATAGGTTGGTTTCACCAAAAACACCTGTTTTTGACCAAAAAATGGAGAAAACAAGCTTTTTGTGAAAATAAACTTTTTTCGCTTTAGTGACACCTCCAACATCTGAAAAGTGGTTTCCTTTCATAAAACAGCAAAAACAACATTGAGAAAGGTATTTTGATAGGACAATAATAATTTACTTGCAAATATATAACCAATATATACTATAAATATAATATACTTTTTTTTGTTGTCAAAATGTGATATGTACAATTCTTTACAGGTATGTATGTTGTCGCAGCTATATCAAATCCTGTGGGTGTGTGCTTGTTTCTACCCCTACACAAAATAGTTCAGCTTAGTGTGGTAAGCTGTAAAACACCCTCCTGCGTGCAAGGGGACACAACAGGACTTACACCACATTTTGGTCTCGCTGCGCAGGCCCCTGCGAGCTCTCCGTCTAGCCTGCTCTCTGGGTCAGTGTTATATGGCGCTCTCAGGCCACGGACAGGCTGCCACGACCTCTGTCTTTTCTACCTGCGGGCACACCTGCCCGCTGCCTAAGTGGTACCCCAAATACCATACCTCCCTTCGTCCAATTGCACACTTCATTGGGTTGGCCGTGAGCCCCGCCCGCCTCACTGACTCGAGCACTGCCGCCACCCGCTTATTATGTTGCTGCCAGGTGTCACTATGAATAATGACATCATCAAGGTAGGCAGCAGCATACTCCGCGGGGACGCAGCACCCGGTCGGTTGCGTAATCTACAATGACTAATGCAAATCGGTATCCCCGTGCGCTATGGTCTAATGGCCCCGATCCATGCCAATTCTCTCGAAGGGGGTCCTAATAAGTGGTAGTTGACTCGCTCCCCCCCTGAGTAGCGTTGGATGACTGCGCATCACCGCTGAGCACGGCGCACATCCCGCATGTCCCTACCTATCGTGTTGTGCACATCCCCATGAACACACCTTATTTCCACCCATGATGCTTCCAACAAAGCCTCGGGCCGAACCAGACTTTGGTGGATCAGGGGTTGACAGCTCCCCGAATCCAACAACACCCGATGGGTACCCCCTTGCATCCTTACCGGTATGCTGTACCTACCCTCCCGGATGGGAGAAGAGACTGCCGCTGCGGCGACCCGGACCACCTGCCCCACCTCCATTAGCAGGCACTCCCGCTGCCGGTGGCCGTAGTCCGGCAGCCAAATGCCATAATTTAGGTGAACCTGGTTTTGTCGGTTAAAGTTTTTTTTTTTACTGTTTCTTGTTGTCAAGGGGTACCTCTTTAAGATTAGAGAGGGTGCCCGGTGATATCCCTTGAGCAATTCTCAATATTCAGCCTTTCTTGTTCAATGTCCTGAATATAAGGCCAGTTGTCACCAGTTGATTACTTAGATCAATATGAAAAATAAATGTATTACAAGTTTCCTGTAATTTAATGTTTGGATATGCAAATTAGGCATGATGTAATTAAATATGCGCTGATTTGCATAAACTTTAAAAAGTCAAATCTGAACATTGGATAAAGCCAGTTTCATTTTTTTTTTTCATTTTGTTAACATATTAGATGGAAAATATTTTACACAGGGAATTATGTATATATCATTTAGTTATTAAGTAAATCAGAAAATAGTGTCAATAGCCTTTAAAAAAAAAAGAAATTCGCCATGTTTTTAGGAATGAAATGTCTTATACACTCACCGGCCACTTTATTAGGTACACCTGTCCAACTGCTCGTTAACGCAAATTTCTAATCAGCCAATCACATGGCAGCAACTCAATGCATTTAGGCATGTAGACATGGTCAGGACGATCTGCTGCAGTTCAAACCGAGCATCAGAATGGGGAAGAAAGGTGATTTAAGTGACTTTGAACGTGGCATGGTTGTTGGTGCCAGACGGGCTGGTCTGAGTATTTCAGAGACTGCTGATACTGGGATTTTCACGCACAACCATCTCTAGGGTTTACAGAGAATGGTCCGAAAAAGAGAAAATATCCAGTGAGCGGCAGTTCTGTGGGCGCAAATGCCTTGTTGATGCTAGAGGTCAGAGGAGAATGGCCAGACTGGTTCGAGCTGATAGAAAGGCAACTGTAACTCAAATAACCACTCGTTACAACAGAGGTATGCAGAAGAGCATCTCTGAACGCACAACACGTCGAACCTTGAGGCGGATGGGCTACAGCAGCAGAAGACCACACCGGGTGCCACTCCTGTCAGCTAAGAACAGGAAACTGAGGCTACAATTCGCACAGGCTCACCAAAATTGGACAATCGAAGATTGGAAAAACGTTGCCTGGTCTGATGAGTCTCGATTTCTGCTGCGACATTCGGATGGTAGGGTCAGAATTTGGCGTCAACAACATGAAAGCATGGATCCATCCTGCCTTGTATCAACGGTTCAGGCTGGTGGTGGTGGTGTAATGGTGTGGGGGATATTTTCCTGGCACACTTTGGGCTTATTAGTACCAATTGAGCATCGTGTCAAAGCCACAGACTACCTGAGTATTGTTGCTGACCATGTCCATCCCTTTATGACCACAGTGTACCCATCTTCTGATGGCTACTTCCAGCAGGATAACACGCCATGTCATAAAGCGCGAATCATCTCAGACTGGTTTCTTGAACATGACAATGAGTTCACTGTACTCAAATGGCCTCCACAGTCACCAGATCTCAATCCAATAGAGCACCTTTGGGATGTGGTGGAACGGGAGATTCGTATCATGGATGTGCAGCCGACAAATCTGCAGCAACTGCGTGATGCTATCATGTCAATATGGACCAAACTCTCTGAGGAATGTTTCCAGTACCTTGTTGAATCTGTGCCACGAAGGATTAAGGCAGTTCTGAAGGCAAAAGGGGGTCCAACCCGGTACTAGCAAGGTGTACCTAATAAAGTGGCCGGTGAGTGTATATCAAGCTACGAATAATATATTAATAAACTTCTCAATAAAAACTTTCTAAATATGGTTAGGTATAACACTGAAAAGTTTGGTGTATATAGATGCTTCTGAAGTGGAGATTTTGTTCTCAGAGTGAGAATCAAAATCACAAAAAAAAAAATAGAAAATATCTCTAATTTCAAGCTGAGTACTCATATCAAAAGCAAATCAACTAAAATAAAATGCACTAAAATACAGTTTTCTGTGTGATAGTTAATCAGACAGTACTTTACAATTTGGAAAATGTAACCCTTTTCTTTCTTTTTTAAAGTATTTTTTGGGGGCTTTTTTGTCTTTATTCATAGGAAAGTGAAGAGAGTGACAGGAAGCAAGTGGGAGAGAGAGATGGGGTGGGATCGGGAAATGACCGCAGGTCGGACTCGAACCTGGGTCCCCGTGGCCACTCGGACCCGTTCATGGCACGAGCGCTGTAGCCTGTTGCACCACAGCGCCCCCAATGTAACCCTTTTCTATGTCAATTAATGTTAATTGTTAATTAATTCATGTATTTCAGATATAGTTCTGATAATTGTCCAATTCTGGCTCACTCGTTCTTGAACATCCTACCCTAAAACATGCACAGAACATTGTGCAAGGCACACCATTAATCTGGCAACTGCATCTGTTAGAGCTACAAGGGATGAGTTTAGGCTCTGAGCATAGACTACTACTGCGATAAAGAATAAAAATGAATATATTTATACAAACTAGAACAGTAACCTAGTACAGACACTGTAGACATCTGCTAAAAGAGGGCAGTGTAGGCTAAAGGGCGGTTCACACCAGGAACGATAACTATTATGATAACTATAATCATAATGATTAAAGCATACACACTGACCAACAATAAGCAAAGTCTCTCCTTGTGTTAATGAATGGGATGGCTAAAATGTGATGGGTTCTGATTGGTTGTTAGCTTTTTATCATTATCAAAATCGCTCTGACAGTGATCCCCAAAGATATCATTCTTCATGTCGTTATCATGTTTGAACATAGTCATTCATATTAACAAAAACTATATTTTATATAGTTAGCGTTATAGTTATCATTCTGGGACTGGACGGCCCTTAAGAGACATGCAAGTGAGAGATGCTAGCAACCATGGATGAGTTTCCTCTCTCACTCTGAGAAAAAAATCTCCACCTCAGAAGCGTATACATACACCAAACTTTTCAGTGTTATACCTAACCATATTTAGAAGGTTTTTACAGAGGGGTTTGTTAATATATTATTCTTAGCCTGATTTATATGATATTTTATTCCTAAAATCATGGCGAAAATTGATTTTTTAAAGGCTAATGGCAGTATTTTCTGATTTACTGAATAACTAAATGAGATATCCATAATTCCCTGTGTAAAATACTTTTCATCTAATATGTCAACACAATGAAAAAATAATTTTGAAACTGGCTTTATCCAATGTTGAGATTTTATTTTTTAAACTTTATGCATATTAGCGCATATTTAATTACATCATACCTAATTTGCATATTATAACATTAAATTACAGAAAACTTGTAATACATTTTTTTTTCATATTCAAGTAAGCAATCAACTCATGAAGTTTCATAGTGATATCTACTTGTTAATTTCTTTACCCTATTCACCTGTAGTATCTTGCCTTATATTCAGGACATTGAACAAGAAAGGCTAAATATTGAGAATTGCTCAAGGGATATCACCGGGCACCCTCTCTAATCTTAAAGAGGTACCCCTAGTCTACTAGATTCTGCACAAAAAAAAACTTTAACCGACAAAACCAGGTCTGACCCCATGGCTGCCGGACTACCGTGTCGGCCGCAGCGCCAGCGCTCCTGTCACGACGTTTGAGGGACTCTCTGATGGTCTGCAGGGTCCAAGGCGAAGGCCGGGTCCGGGAAGGGCCGGGCCAGCCCCGGAGTGTTGGTGCGGGGTCGGGGAACAGGGGGAGTGTATTGTGCATGGGGGTGGGTGTAGGTGCGGTTGTGCGGTGTGGGGCGGTCTGGATTGGGGAACCGCTGGGTCGCCGGCGTTGGCCGTTGGCCGGGACCGCCCTCTCCCCAGCGAGAGGTTGTCCTCTGCCAAGGCGATGGCGGCAGCGAGGGCGGCGGGCTGGTGACAGATGGCCCACTCTGTGGTGGCTGGTGGGAGCCCCCGGAGGAACCTATCCAGCGTGATCTGTTCCACCACCTGCTCACTGGACCGGACTACAGGGGGCAGCCGCTGACCCACAGCATCGAGGAGTTGGTGGGCGTAGGCAAACGGTCGTCCGCCCTCTTCCAGCCTCAGGGACTGGAAACGGCGCCGATGCCCCTCCACCGTCATTCCTTTATTGGCATTTCTCAGATTTCCATTGTTGAGGCGTTTTGCTAGCAGAGTGAGATGGCCTGAGCAATGTGATTATCTATGACAGAGTTCACAGGTAACCCAAATATAGTCTGTTGTTATTGTTTTACTTTAAGCCTTTGATATAGTCAGATACAATAGAGCAGAAGGACTGGAGTTGAGGCAAGCTTACCTATATCCTGTTTGCACTTATCACACAGGGGGAGACGTTATGATATATAGCCTGAAGCGGAGTCTATGTACAACCTTAAATTGTATAAGTCGATGTCTAACATCTATATAAGAATTGCAGTCCATGTATCATCAGTGATTTCAGTACCCAGTTCTTCTACCCAAGTGTTCCTTAATTTAGCATCAGACAATACAACATGGGCTTGCAAGGATGAATATAGAAAAGAGATTGACCCCATCCTATTAGGATCATGGCCAACAATGCTGTCAACAAAGTATGGTATGTAAAATTTCTTATTTGGAGTTATCTAAAAAAGTGTGCTAATGGTAGGCTACATGACTGTTGCAATTGTTGGAAAGATGCCATCAGTTTACCATCTTATACCCCTCCCAATGTGTTTGAGTTGCTGTTATCTTATGTGCATCACAATATGTTGTATGTTGTAGAATTTGCCCCCAAAAAGTCTCACAGCCCCAGCATAACTAGGCAACTACCCCAAACGTAGTACCCTACACCACTAACAATCTTAGTGTGACTAGAATACACTAGTGACAGAGAGAGACCAGCTCTTTCCTTAACAGTCTGCATAACATTGGGTGACAACACGGATAACTTTCAGTCCCAAGAAGTATTTTGGTGAGTAGATCAACAAATATGTGTATATATATTATATATACAACAAATATGTGTGTGTATGTATATATATGTATATGTATATACACTCACCGGCCACTTTATTAGGTACACCTGTCCAACTGCTCATTAACGCAAATTTCTAATCAGCCAATCACATGGCAGCAACTCAATGCATTTAGGCATGTAGACATGGTCAAGACGATCTGCTGCAGTTCAAACCGAGCATCAGAATGGGGAAGAAAGGTGATTTAAGTGACTTTGAACGTGGCATGGTTGTTGGTGCCAGACGGGCTGGTCTGAGTATTTCAGAGACTGCTGATCTACTGGGATTTTCACGCACAACCATCTCTAGGGTTTACAGAGAATGGTCCGAAAAAGAGAAAATATCCAGTGAGCGGCAGTTCTGTGGGCGCAAATGCCTTGTTGATGCTAGAGGTCAGAGGAGAATGGCCAGACTGGTTCGAGCTGATAGAAAGGCAACTGTAACTCAAATAACCACTCGTTACAACAGAGGTATGCAGAAGAGCATCTCTGAACGCACAACACGTCGAACCTTGAGGCGGATGGGCTACAGCAGCAGAAGACCACACCGGGTGCCACTCCTGTCAGCTAAGAACAGGAAACTGAGGCTACAATTCGCACAGGCTCACCAAAATTGGACAATCGAAGATTGGAAAAACGTTGCCTGGTCTGATGAGTCTCGATTTCTGCTGCGACATTCGGATGGTAGGGTCAGAATTTGGCGTCAACAACATGAAAGCATGGATCCATCCTGCCTTGTATCAACGGTTCAGGCTGGTGGTGGTGGTGTAATGGTGTGGGGGATATTTTCCTGGCACACTTTGGGCTTATTAGTACCAATTGAGCATCGTGTCAAAGCCACAGACTACCTGAGTATTGTTGCTGACCATGTCCATCCCTTTATGACCACAGTGTACCCATCTTCTGATGGCTACTTCCAGCAGGATAACGCGCCATGTCATAAAGCGCGAATCATCTCAGACTGGTTTCTTGAACATGACAATGAGTTCACTGTACTCAAATGGCCTCCACAGTCACCAGATCTCAATCCAATAGAGCACCTTTGGGATGTGGTGGAACGGGAGAATCGCATCATGGATGTGCAGCCGACAAATCTGCAGCAACTGCGTGATGCTATCATGTCAATATGGACCAAACTCTCTGAGGAATGTTTCCAGTACCTTGTTGAATCTGTGCCACGAAGGATTAAGGCAGTTCTGAAGGCAAAAGGGGGTCCAACCCGGTACTAGCAAGGTGTACCTAATAAAGTGGCCGGTGAGTGTATATGTATTTATATGTGTGCTGTATATTTTATCAGCATGTAGCCGTTTTTTTTTTTTAATATTGGATATTCAACAGATATTCACGGTCTGAATTAGCGATGTGTCATGGTGAACTAAGGGCGCGATCACCAGTATGAGTCCCGTGTGTCTAGCGGTGTATACCTGCCCAGGAGATGGCGCTTCCAAGCGTAACCGTCGGGCAGCAGCACTCCTCTCTGTTGCGCCATCGTTTGGTCAATATTTCTACACAATAGGCAAATTACAAAGTACCCCGCCTTAAACAATAGCCTATACAATAACTAAAGTGCAATTAAACCGGATACGTCTCAGGTTTCAAAATGTTCCGAATGGATATAACATTTAAACCGCTGTTTAGAAGTGTATCCCCCTAGCTCTACAACAGTAAATTGTAGTGCATCCCCCCAGGAACATCCCACCATCAAAACTAAATTCGACATTTATAGCAGCATAGCACTACGGGTGGTGGTGTATTAAAATAATCACTTATCTCAATAGCAGTTTATGGCCATTTGAAAGTGTTTTTTTTAAGTTAGAAAGATATTGGATATTCAACAGATATTCACGCTCCGAATTACAGTGATCTGATGCGGCGAACTGAAGACGCAATCACAGCTATGAGTGATTGCGTAATTAAATCATATACGTCTCATGTTACAAAATGTTCTGAATGGATATAACATTAAAATCACAGTTTAGAAGTGTATCCCGCTAGCTCTACAACAGTAAAAAGCAGGTAAAAAAACTGCAGGTAACGCACATATACTATATAAAATACAGGTGACTTGTCGTGTACATTGGTGGAAAATATCGCAGACTTAAACAAAAAAACGAAATGAGTGCAAGAGCACTCGTTGAGATTGGGCTTTGTATTCAATTACAGTTTTCTGGTATTTATTGCACCCCTAGCCCCTAATGGCACCTTACAGGCCAGTGCAGGCCACTGTAGCTTCTCGTATATGTCATTGGAAAGGGAGAGGTGAGGGGGGTATTCAGTTGGTTGTAGTCTGCAACCTCACCGCTAGATGCACATTTTACACATTGCACCTTTAAAAAAAACCCAACCTACCAGCACATTGTCTTTTTCCTCAAGTATTTTATTTGATGTGGATATGGAATTATTTCAACCACAGATGATCTTTCTCAAAAAGGTAAAGTAATGAACATAAACCTGGGTTTATTTGTGATGAAAAGACAAGTCATCATCTCCTGATTAGATAACCTGCCACATATACACCAGGACATTATTCCCAGTCTGTATCTCAAGTGTGATAAAAAAATATTACATTAATATTATATATTATACTATTAAATGCCATTCTTTGCTTGTTGTCTCTGTATTATGATTTGGCAGTCAATCAGCAAACCATGTGCTGATTTAGCATGTACGTCTTATGTAAAAAATAAATATAAAGAGTGTCAACATGTTAGTGTCCCAAGTCCCAGTTCCCATTACAGACAGCCACAGATCAGTGTGAGCCCCCCCCACATCCAGGTCTCTCCAATCATGTGAAGACAATAAGAGGTGGCCAAATCGGTCTCTTTCTGAAAATGTAATCAGGAGATAATGCTGTGATTTTTAAATTAATTGCCTTTTAAATACAGGTTTGTTCACTTCTTCTCTTTTGCCTGAGGAAGACCATCTGTGGTTGAAACGTTATATCAGTCATGTCCACATGAAATAAAAGTAGATTTTCTTGTGCATAATTTGGTCTCCACTTTTCTCTCTCCATCAGGATACATCAATGAGCAGGACTAGTTAAATGCACACTGCTTGCACACCAATAGCTTGAATATTTACATTACAATAGACAAACGTACTGCTCTCTGTCAACTCGGTGTCAACACAGTTCTCTGATGTCATGCGGAGGCGTGGCTGCGGTAGGATAACGGAGTGCCAGCAGACCTGGGACCAGACAAGTACAATTTACTCAAAAACGTGACTTGAGTAACGGAGGAAATGTAACTAATTACTACCCATCTGGTCTGAGGTGTCACGCTAGCTGAACTGTCTGGGTTTTCATCCTCCGTTTTCTTATGCACATTTTCAATTTTGATAATAGTGGCAGACGAAAACATGTGTGGAGCGATGAGACACCTTCCTCGCATTAATTCACGAAACAAACATACATGTCATATTTCCATCGTGCTTTCTAAATGGTTTTTCCATGTTTAAGGTTTGATTGCCGTTCACTCAATTATGTCATCTTTTTTTCAACTGGTCGTGACTGTTTTCAAAAGATGGCACCCGCTTGTTTTGGGTACTGGCTTTCTAAACTTTCTTTTTAATAAACTGTCTGTACACTTACAAAGTTCTCAATGCTTCGTTTTACATGTAGGGACCCTCATGCTACCGTGGAAGTGTGGTTCGATTTTGAGCCTTGTTAGTGGTATACAATTGCGATTTATTTTACTTTGGTTACATTCAACTAGAATGAAAACTGATCCCAGAGAACGGTCGAACTTGGTGGACGTGTTATGATCATATGGTCTCATTTTGCGCCGGAATTGTCCTTCAAGTAACCAACATTAAACAACGTGTAGCTTCCCAAAACATCTAATCATTCATTTAATAAATTAATTTAATCTGATTCACAATTCGCAACAGCGCTCTTCACCCCAGTTAGTAACTGCGGTCATGTCAGGCATGCTGCCGTTCGCGATCAGTTGGTCTTTTAATGACTTAATATAAATACCTGTTTTAATTAGACATAGAATAATCACCATGGCTGTATGAACGAGCTCATGCTCCCACTGAAGGATTGAACTTTGCCGCGCTAGTTATTGGCTAACTTTCAGTGAGTTGTCATATTTTGGCTGATAATGTACAATGGTCATAATAATTGGCCCTCTTTTCACCGCATTTATTTGTGCATTTAAGCATTTAAAATGGCTGTTATAATACATCCAATATTTTTTCAGACAATGTTTAGCCTTATAGATTAAAATCTGCAACATTTGTTCTGTTTAAATGTCAGGGATGACATGCTTTCCTTATAGTCAATGTTGATTGGACCAGTGTAGCCACAGTTCAGGATTTCTTTGATGTAGGGGGACGTGTGAGATGCATCTTCAATCTAAAATAATGATTTAATACTTTTTAACAAGGCAAGTCTGTCAGTTGCTTGATGCCAACAGGAAATAAGCTACTGCAAGACACTACAACTTATTGATGAATTGGAATTTAGTAAACCTGAGGATATATTGAGATACTGCCTAAGAGAGCTGCAACATCATTAGCAAAGTTTTAAACTTGAAATAGTTTACTTTGCACTTATTCTATTGTGTCAAACTGCCGGAACAGTGTTTATTATTACACTCAGTAGGGTATTATGCTGCGTTCCATTTGTCTCGTAAACTCGTCGCCCGAGTTGTACTGACGCGAGAATGTGACGTCACTTCCTGGGTCGTACTACTTATACTACTACTTTGTCTTTGGACATTACGAGTCGGAAAGAACATGGACGCCACCAGTGTAGCAGCTGCGTGATATGCAATGTGATATGTTTTTAGCCACATTAGCCTATTTAGCAAGCCAGTTCGAAAACAAAGCTTTACATTGTATTGCACGCACAGCAAAACAGTGCAATGCGTAAATTGGTGACCGGACTAAAGCAGCAATGTAAACAAGTGTGTAAGAGCATTTAAAATCAACATTAAAACGACAAACGTATTACAAATACAAAGAAAATACATCTCAACTTACCATGAACTATGGGCGCAGCCCATTTGTTTTCCAAGTCGTATGTTCCGCTTTGTTCAACTCGGTGTACTCTGAAGGACCCCGAATTGGACGGCGTATATTACGACCAAAAGTGGGCGACGAGTTTACGAGACAAATGGAACACAGCATAACTTCTCCCTCCCACCTGTAAGAACAAGTGTTTGGGAGAGGAGAGATAGACCGCTGCCGGTGGAGGATCACGCCCCGGGACAAGATGAAGTCATGGAGGAAGATTCCGGTCCAGATCCTTCCTCCGCAATCGGCGCCAAAAATACAGCTCTACGAGAGGAGGTTCACCTGCTGAGGGAACAAGTTGAAAGCCTTACGATGAAGCAGAGGTTTGGGATTCATCGCTTTGCTGCCTCAGACAAGGACATCCGGTTCTTCACAAGGTAAGATGAGTAGTCAGTTTCGAAAAAGCTGCATGGGCAGTATCAAAGACATTTTTTTCTCAGAGTATCACAGACAAGGATCAGCACCCTCTACATCACACAGTGGTCAGACAGCGGAGGAAATCTTTCCTGCCACATGCCATCACACTGTACAATAAGCTATGTACATACATCTACTGATGCCTAGTCTGGACACATCCTCAGTGATGTTCTTGGACTCTTAGGGCGTTTCGGGTCTTTCAACATCATACGCCCTCCTCCAGGTGACCCAGCCAGGGTTGATCAGACCCCAGCTTGTGTCCAGACGGCTAGCTAGCTACCATGACTCCAAGGCTCCCCTCTTTTGAGCCACAGCCATCTTGAGGCTCTCTCTGCCGCATCGGTGGTACTGCGGATGGCTCTCCTCTTTCTCTCTCCCTCGATGCCTAAGGTACTGAAGGCTCTGGCCAAGGACCGGGCTGCAAATCCTCTGCATCCAACCTCCACAGGGAAACACCTTGCTCTCCAACCAGCCTGATGGCAGTCGCTGACCAGTCCTGCGTACTTGGAGAGCTTCCTTTCAAAGGCTTCTTCCAGGCGATCTTCCCACGGGACTGTCAGCTCCAGCAGCACTGCTTGCTTGGTGGACTCGGAAACAAGGACAATGTCTGGTCGCAGGGTGGTGACTACAATATGGCTGGGGAACTTCAGCTGATGTTCCAGATCCACCAACACCTGCCAGTCTCTTGCAGACATCAGGATGCCTGCAGATGATGTTCTTCTGACAGGAGTTGGCTTGTCCCCAGCTCTGACAAAGGCAATGGATTTCTTGGAGGGTCGGACATGCTTTGCCCACTCCAGTCCTGTGCTGATGGCTTCAGCAATGGTCTTAAGGACTTGGTCATGCCTCCACCTGTACCGTCCATCTCCAAGTGCCCTTGTACAGCAGCTGAGGATGTGCTCCAGAGTTCCTCGCTTGGAACACAGTGGGCATGCTGGTGTCTCTGCTATGCCCCATGTGTGCAGGTTTGACGGGCTTGGAAGCACGTCATACACTGCCTGGATGAGGAATTTGATGCGGTGAGGCTCAGCTTTCCACAGCTCTGCCCAGGTCACTTTCCTCTCGACCGCGTTCTCCCATCTCGTCCAAGCTCCCTGTTGCTTCATTCCCACAGCCTTGCAGGTTCTGGTCTCCTCCACTGCTGCTCTCACCTCCTCCTGAACAAGGCGTCGCCTTTCCTTCCCTCTGGTGTTCATTTGGGGACTCGGAAAGGAACCTAGCCCTGCTCTGCCTCGTGTGACCACGCCCACCAGGCACCTCTGGCGCAGCCTTGCATCTGCCTCTTGGACTGCTTCCTCTGCCCTCCATTTCCTGCCAGTCCTCACTTGGATCCCTGCTTTAGCCACCTTCGGATCACTTGCGTCCCTGTACTGAACCACTTCTCTGGCTCTAGTCACCTTAAATTCCTCCTCCAGGGATTTGAAAGGCAGTTGCAGTTTGTTGGTGTTTCCGTAGAGTGCAATGCTGCTCAGGCTCCTTGGTAGTCCGAGCCATCTCCGGAGGTGGTTGCTGACCCTCCTCTCCAAGGTCTCAACTGTTGAGATAGGGACTGCGTAGACAAGGAGGGGCCACAGGATCCTGGGAAGAATGCCATGTTGGTAGACCCAGGCTTTGAATTTTCCAGGTAGGCCTGACTTGTCCACGGATTTCAGCCAGCCATCCAACTCAGTACAGGTCGACTGGATGGATGTTGTGTCTCTCAGAGAGCAGTCAAAAACCTTTCCCAGGCTCTTGACTGGTTTCTCTGTGATAGTTGGGATGGCTGTGCCTGAGATGTGAAACCGGAACTTGTCCTCCACCTTCCCTTTTCTCAACACCATTGATCTGGATTTGATGGGTTTGAAACGCATCCGGGCCCACTCCACCAGCTTCTCAAGCCCCTTCAGAATCCACCGGCAGCCTGGGACTGATTCTGTCATGACTGTGAGGTCATCCATGAATGCCCTGATGGGTGGTTGCCGTTGTCCGGAATTCGTACGGGGCCCTCTGCACTCTGGCTCAGCTGACTTAGTGAGCATGTTCATGGCTAGGGAGAACAATGTCACAGAGATGGTACACCCTGTGATGATACCGATCTCCACCTTGTGCCAACTGGATGTTATTGCTCCTGAAGAGACCCTCATCCTGAAGTTGCTGTAATAATCAGCGATGAGGTCTCTACACCTGCTGGGTACATGATGTTTTGTCAGAGTGAGCTGGACCAACGTGTGTGGAATGGAACCGTAAGCATTTGCCAGGTCAAGCCACAGCACCGACAGGTTGCCTTTGTTCTCTCTGGCCTCCCGAATGAGCTGTGTCACCACACCGGTATGCTCCAGACATCCTGACATTCCTGAAATGCCTCCTTTCTGGACCGATGTGTCGATGTAGGTGTTCTTTGCCAGGTAGGTACACAGCCGTTTGGAAACAGCGCTGAAGAAAACCTTTGCCTCAACACACAACAGGGAGATGATGCGGAACTGGTCTAGCTGGGTGGAGTTTTCCTCCTTCGGGATCCAGACCCCTTCAGCCACTCTCCATTGATCAGGGATCCTCCCCCTTCTCCAGAAGACTCGCAGGATTTTGCAGAGACGCAGCAGGAGTTTGGGACAGTTCTTGTACACTTTGTATGAAGTGCCACTCGGACCTGGAGCTAAAACTCTGGTCATAATAATACAGTCTCCAAGCAGCTTATATTGTTTTATCTGTTCACTGCACCTTATATTTTTACTTTGCACTACAATTAGACCGCTTATTTATACATTTTTTATATTGCTTCTTATATTGCTTTTTTTTATATGTCTGTGTTGTTACTGTGTTTAATGCTGCTACACTGCAATTTCCCAGCTTGGGATCAATAAAGTATATCTATCTATCTATCTATCTATCTATTAGCCTAGTTATTTTAATAGGTGATACTGAATGCAGTATCAGCAGTGTTGAATTAAAGTGATTGCTGTTTATTCTGCTGTATAGTTAATTGTGAAAATCATTTACACATATTCAATCAAATATCTGTATCTCATTTCTTAAGGTTTGCCTCATACACCTTGCTAATGCGGTTCTGGGCCCAGATTGAACCTGCGGTGCCATCTATGGTCAGTGTGAGGCAGGCTCAGAGAGGAAATCTCACTGAGTCTAGGTCTGCAGCCCATTCCCTCCAGCCCATTGATGAGTGCTTCATGTTTTTGAACTATCTCGCCCTGGGCTCCAAACAACGGGACCTTGCTGACCGGTACAATGTCCATCAGTCCACGGTCAGTCGCATTATATTATCATGGAGTAATTTCCTATACACGGTACTCGGTTCAGTCAGGATCTGGACACCACAGGAGCAGATAAGTGAATATTTGCCTGTGGATTTCAAGGACTACCCTGACACCACTGTCATCCTCGACTGCACCGAGCTCAAGTGTCAGTGCCCATCTTCCCCTCTCCTCCAGAGTGAGGTTTTTTCCACCTACAAATCCCATTGCACACTTAAAGGTCTAATTGGGATTGCTCCACATGGAGCAGTGACATTTGTCTCTGCTCTCTATGCCGGCTCCGTAAGCGATAAGCAGATCACAAAGGAATCTGGTATCATCAACCTCTTAAAACCTGACATGGCTGTCATGGTAGATCGAGGTTTTCTGATCGAAGACATTGTACCGTGCAAGATTTACAGGCCAGCATTCCTCGCTGGGCGCTCTCAAATGTCTGCTGCTGAAGTTGGAGAGACCCAGGCCATAGCACGTCTTAGGGTGCATGTGGAGCGACTCATTCGTCGAGTGAAAGAGCACACATTTTTTGACACTGAAATCCCTCTACGTCTTTTTGGGAGCGTCAACCAACTCTATGCTGTTGTGTGTCTCCTCACCAATTATGAAAATGGGCCTCTTGTAAAACCATGGGTTAAGAAGCCTGAAGCCTGAGCCATGGGGAGGAATCAATTGCAAAAAAAGGAGGTATACTTTATTTTAGCAGGAAAAAGAAACATGTTGGTTGTTAAATAAATGAATTATTATTATTACTACTGTCTAAAACTGTGTCCCTTTGCTTTTTGTCATGTTCTAAGAAGCAGGGGCCTCATGTACTAAGACTTGCGTGGATTTCTTACTAAAACTTTGCGGACGCCAAAATCTGGAAAGCTGCTGCGCACAAATAAATCTGGATGTATCAATCCTTGCGTAAGCACAATTTCGCGCAGATTCTCTTTGTACATCCCAATTGACGTGAAATTGAGCGCACATGCACGAGCCCGACTCTCCGCCCTGTCTCCTCCCTCATTTAATATGCTAATTAGTATAAATAGGCCTGCAGTAGTGCGCTTGTTAGGAGGAGAAAGGAGATAATGGAGAAAGGAAGAGAATCAAGGGCATTAATGATATTAATTCCAACCTGCAACAAATAACTGGGGCCTTAAAAGACATTAATGAAACATTAAAAGAACTAGTTAAAAAATGAATGTTGTCTCCGTTTACCTTTTTTATATTCTTGCTATTAACTGCTGCCGAGTTCGAATGGCTTGTGCATTGGGCTGCGCATTGTTTGGTCCGGGGTCTGCGCTCCGGTCAAGGCAGCGCCACCGGCTTTTGAGCTGCCCTATCGCTCTTTCCACGACTGACCGAGTGCGTGCATGGATATTGTTATATCTCTACTCTCGGACAGTCAGTGGGTTGGCGAGGGGGGTTAACAGTCATGGTCGTAAGGGGGAATTGGTACAATTACAGCATAGGCTACCCAACATAGATTTAAGTCAATTCGCTTTAAAGTGTTTTACCAATTAGCCACCCATCACACACTGCCAGGCTCCAACCTATTCCCAACCGAGCTGTTAGTCAGGACGAATGAATCATGGGTTGACCCAGGCCACCTTGCCACGATATTCGTAAGGCGCATTTGGGCATCACAGATTATTTGCACGTTTAAGGAATGAAAGTGTTTCCTATTCACGTACGCATATTCCCCTTCAGATGGCGCCTTTATTGCAATGTGTGTGCAGTCGATCGCTCCGATTACATTGGGAAAACCGGCGATCTCTGCAAATTGCGCTTTGATGTGTGCTTGGTTTACTGCATCATATGGAAACCGTATATACCTGGCTGAGATGCGGATGATCCCGTTTAAAACAGCCGCAATGGCGCGGCTCAGAGCTCCCTGACTCATTCCTGACCGGTCAGCCAATTCCCTCTGGAATGATCCTGTTGCTAGAAAACCAAGCGTAGTCAGGACTTGTATTGGAACTGGCAATGCGTGACTCCTCGCCGTCTGCCTCTCCAAACCCGGGCCCAACTCGGTACAGATTTCCAAGAGGATAGCTTTTGGAAATCTGAATCGGCTGATAAGCCAGTCATCATCGTGACACCCGTTCATTTCGAATGCGACCATTCGCAATATCTTCTAACAAGGCCAAGACTGCCATTGTCAACCTCTCGATTATTGCAACATTTTGCGCGTGCTTTAATATTCTCATTAATTTGGATGCATGCTGACGATAGGTTGTCCCCATACACCCAAGGTGTCAATAATATGTACATAGGCAAATTAGAAATTGTCCGACTGGTTCATTGATGGATTGATTTTAAGTAACAATGGCTTGTGCTTACTCCACGCAACATCAAATAATGATATTGCAGTCAAGAATTTCACGACAAATGCGTGGAGAGAGATCCATTAGGCCAGATGTCATGCGTGGCCCTGGAAATATGTAACGTTTAATAAACAAGTCGTAACTGAAAATAATATAGCTTGGGCTTCCTTTTAATTTACTTTTAATTCCAATATTGACAATTTAATTGTATGTGTCTGTTTAAGTTTAGCCTAATATCTACAACAGTGTCACATTATGCCTCTCGACAACAATAACGCATGATTGAAGTGCAGCCCGAAGTACAAATCCACTTTTTACTAGCCCATATTGCAATATTACTTCATGACTCGTGATCGCGTAGCCTAATGTTGTTGCGCTGCATTGCCTCTATGTGCCGCCAACTGACAAAATGCAGCAGAAATGTGCGTAAGCAAGGCATTTAGTTTGCGTGGAGAACCGCACTTTTTCACGTCAAGTCAGTCTTTGTACATCCGAACGTTTGCGTGAGAAGTGGCTTACGCAGCTTTTTTGTGCGTAAGCAAGCTTTGTACATGAGGCCCCAGGTCATTACAAAAAATGATTTGAAGATAGTCAACTTATTTTGAGTGCTTCTTCATTCACTTTACCTCGTGTGTATATAGTTATGTTTATATATATATGTGTGTGTATATATATATATATATATATATTAACCTAACATCCATTAATGAAACTGTTAGCGTATGTTTAAAAGGTGAGTTACCATGGTTCTTGGTTTGTGCCACCTCTGCTCTGTCTCTGTGCAGCTGTGCACCGGTGGAACGGCCTTGAGCTCCAGCTGCGAATAATGTGCGGTTTGGTACAGAAGAGCTGCCACGTGGTTGCACAGGGCAGTGCCAGCAACACACGTACATGTACAGCTTTCGAGCGTCACAGGCTTTGAATCCCTCAGCACAATCTGTTACAAAAACACGTGTTAGAGATAGAAAAATGACCAGTTGCAAGAGCAATTAAACATTACAGGTGCAGTGAGCGAAACTTTAAATAATTCAACTAACCCCATGTCCCCATGATGGACTTCCCCTATTTTCTCTTGAGTACCCCATAAAAAGGTGTTGGACAACAGCTTTTGCTAACTAATGTAAACATACACCTAAACATGCACAATTTCATCCAGAATCACTAACTGCACCTATAAGACAGTGTTGAACACAGTTTGAGAACTGTTTTGAACTGTAATGAACTGTAATTAGCCTAGGCTGGGAACTTGTAAGAAGAAATGAGAAAAGTGAGACACAGCGCAACTTATGTGTAGTAGGCCTAGTCTATAGCCTACTTTATTATGGAAGATTCCAAAAGTCCAATTTTATGAATACGCTCACTTTACTCATTTACTTAAAGAGTGAAGTAGTAGTAAAGAAAGTAAAGAAGTAAGAGAACTCTGAACACAATCTAGTTTCTGTGAGATGTTCCTTCTACATGTTTTCCAATACTGGCTCAGATCACATGGAACAAATGTGACAATACACATTCTGAAAAATATAGCCTCTAGTTATTAGGTAGCCTAGTTGAGTATTTATTTTTTTAGTCATAATTTAATTCAAAGCAATTCCATGACTCACAGAAACTTGATTTGATTAACTAATTTATCATGAACCTGATCTGAAACTGCATGATCCCTTACACTTGGACTGTGGGACTTTTTTCGTTTCTCCATACTTCTGAAGCACTCAGACCTAACGGTAATCTCTCCTGCCGGACTCTTGTTTGAAACTGCGATTAACACTGGGGTTAATATATTATATTGCACACAAATAACACACAAAATACAAATGAACACAAGCACTGCTGTTACCGTTAGCCTATCGCTAGCTGCTACATGCTAAGGGCTAATAACAACATTGTAAACTTACCTTCGTAGTTGTTTATGTAGTTCGTCACATACAGTTTGAACCCCTTGTTTTTCATCGCCGCCAATGTTAAAGACTTGTGAGCTATGATGCGACTCACGCCGTTTAAATTCATCTTAGGTAACTCCTGAAGCGATCGGGTAAAAAACGCTGCCATATTGTCTGCTTCACTGATTGTCGCTATCACACCGGAAGTAAAAGAGCTGGCTGAGAGGTGAAGCGGAAGTTTGTGTCATATAGGCTATTGTGGGTAAAACAGGGCGGGAATGCGTTAATGCGTTAAAAAGATTATCGCTGTTAATTCCAGAAATTAATAATCTCGCGTTAATTTTGACAGCCCTAATTTTAACTAATTAATTAAATAGTACAAGGCCAGATTGGTTACCATGATATATGATCCAGATCAGATGTCAACTGAGTCAAGCTGGCAAAGATCCTTTCCCATACTAATGTAAAAACACAAGGAATACAATTACTTGTTCATACAGTAACATACAGTTCTATTTCATCCTTACTGACCGCCAGAGGCGGTGCTTTAAGCACTGGATATATCCGTCTCGCGCATGCGCAGTTCAAGTACCTATACCAACAAAGTCACCTGCGACCCCTTGTGACACCGGAAGGCTATATAGCCCGGTGTCGACAGAGGATCTGTTCCTTTCATCTTCTCGCAAAGACGCAGGTACCGACTTGCGGATAACATTCGTTTTTTGAAGGGATCGCGCTCCTGTTTATTGTGCAGCCTCGCGACCAAAAGGTCGGAGTCACGGGCGAGTCGCTCGTCCTCCAGGGGCTGTTGTTTAACTGTACAGCGCTGAGCTAATTGCTGCTTACTTTGCTGATGGGGCAGCTTGTCTGCTTCTTTCCAGTGTTGTAGCAGCTAATTATAGCTTCCTTTGTTTTTGAATAGAAGCACAGCTAGGCTGTGTTCTAAATTGACATTTTTTTGACTGGTAACTTTTACTTAAAAATAAATAAATAAATAAATGAATAAAAAAGTTTGTAGCCGCTAATTGCAGCTTCCTTGTTTTTGAATAGAAGCAGCTCGGCTTTGTTCTAGATTGCCACATTTGTCTGGTAACTTTTTCTTTTGTTGAAAGTCGAAATGTCAAAAACAAGAAAAAGTCTAGCTTACCGGTGAAGGCAGCGCTTTCGCGTCCTCTCCTGGTAATACTGCCAAGTACTTTTTGGTGTAAGTGGCTTGTTGGTGAAGGCAGCGTGCTCGCGTCCTCTCCCAGTAAAACTGCTGTGTATTTCTGTTCAGTTCCTTACTGGTGAAGGCAGCGCTCTCGCGTCATCTCCCGGTAACACTGCTGTGTATTTCTGTTCAGTCCCTGACCGGTGAAGGCAGCGCTCTCGCGTCCTCTCCCGGTAACACTGCTGTGTGTTTCTTTTCAGTCACTTACTGGTGAAGACAGCCCTCTCGCGTCCTCTCCTGGTAACACTTTACAGCGCTAAGCTACTTTTGGTGAGGCAGCGTGTCCGCTCCCTTCCAGCGTTTGTAGCTGCTATTTATAGCTTCCCTTGTTGTGACAGTCACTTACCGGTGAAGGCATCGCTCTCGCGTCCTCTCCCGGTAATACTGCGGTGTTTTTCCTTTCAGTCCCTTACCGGTGGGGGCAGCGCTCTCGCGTCCTCTCCCGGTAATACTGCCGTTTGTTTTCTGGCTTAGTAGCTTACTGGTGAAGGCAGTGCTCTCGCTCCCTCTCCCAGTGTTCTGCTGATGGCTCATGTGTGTAGCGCCTGTGTGGCCTCCCTTGAGCCTGACGATGGCCATGACCGTTGCCCCTCTTGCCTCGGCTTCGAGCATTTGAGGGAGGGCCTTACCGAGAGTGCCTGTATGAACTGCTGAGGGGTCAGATCTGGCGTCCCGACCCCTGTCGCCTCCAGCTCTGGGCTTGGCCACTGCAGGGCCCGACCCACTGCTGAGGGATTGCACTGCGGCCGTCAGGGGTACTGTCCTGAGTGCCAGGGCACCGTCGACCAGGCTGCAGTACGAAAACAGGTGGAAGCTGTTCTCCAACTGGTGTGTGGCTAGAGCCGTAGATCCAGTACACTGCACTGTGGCCACTGTTCTGGAATTTTTGCAGTTCCTCCTGGATAGTGGCCGTTCCCACTCCACCTTGAGGGTCTATGTCGCTGCTATCTCCTCCCTACACGATAGGGTGGACGGTGCCACGGTAGGGCGCCACAGGCTAGTGTCCCTCTTCCTTAGAGGGGCTTTGAGGCTGCGTCCCCCACAGCCATGAGGGCTCCGGCATGGGAACTGCCGCTAGTGCTGGAAGCCCTGTCATCGCCTCCCTTTGAGCCCTTGGGCCAAGTGAAGCTGAAGTGGCTGTCCTTGAAGGCTGCCTTTTTACTCGCCATAACCTCTGCGAAGCGGGTCGGGGAGTTGCATGCCCTATCTGTGAGTGATGCATGCTTGAGGTGGAACTCCGATGGCTCGGGTGTCACTCTATGGCCGAATGTTGCGTTCCTGCCAAAGGTGCTTCCACGCAATCACCTTAACCAACCCATCCAGTTAGCACGCTTTGACCCCCCATCTGAGGAGGGTGGGTATGAGCTGCTGTGCCCGGTGCAGGCTCTAAGGGCTTATATTTCCGCTACCGCCGATATTCGTCAGTCAGAGCAGCTTTTTGTTTGCCATGGTGGCCCTAACAGGGGTCGTGCTTTAACAAAGCAGAGGCTGTCCCACTGAGTTGTGGATACAATATCACATGCCTACAGGGCCAGTGGTCGCCCCCCGCCATCCGGGGTTAGGTGTCACTCAACCAGGAGTGTCTCAGCATCATGGGCTGCCCTGAGAGGGGTGCCCCTGGGGACCATCTGTGCCATGGCATCATGGGCGTCGCCTAGCACATTCTCCAGGTTCTACCGGGTCAACGTCGCCATTCCCCATCCGATGGGTGTGGTCCTGATGCCAAGTTCTGCTGTCTCCAGTCAGTGAGGCGAGTGCTTGGGTTCTTCATGACGTTGTTGGTATAGGTCATCCAGTGCTTAAAGCACCGCCTCTGGCGGTCAGTAAAGATGAAATAGAACGCAGAGTTACGTATGTAACTCCGGTTCTATGAATCCTGGATGACCGCCAGAGTTACAGGTCACTCAGAAGTCTCGTGGTTTGCTTGAAGATTCTGGGAACAGATCCTCTGTCGACACCGGGCTATATAGCCTTCCGGTGTCACGAGGGGTCACAGGTGACTTTGTTGGTATAGGTATTCGAACTGCGCATGCGCGAAACGGATATATCCAGTGCTTAAAGCACCGCCTCTGGCGGTCATCCAGGATTCACAGAACCGGAGTTACATACCTAACTCTGCGTTCTAGATTATTGTCTATTACCTCACATCTGACCTGTGAGATAAATATAATTTTATGTTTATGTAAAAATCCATCATAACAATTATAACCACAGAGCCATCTTGGAACTGCTTAGGAATTTGAACAACCCTATAAACAAAGCTACATAAGGCAAGTTGACCTCATCACCTTTTACTGCAGAAGCTTGCATGTAGTTCTATGTCTGACACTGGAAATGTTGGACCTCACCTGCCTTTATGAAGGCACTTGGAAAATGAGAACAGAATTGTTAAATGTGCAGTGTGGAAGATTACATCAAAGTCTTAAGGAGGAGCAAATCTTCAGAAAAAGCGGTGGATTCCAAACAAAGCTTTCCCCGACCACTCCCTTCCCACTCACTAAGTCCTCTGTTATTTACATAGGGGCACTATATATAACATACGTTTTCCTCCACCTGAGGCTCTTTTGATGACAAAGTATCACAACAATTAAAATGGTGCATAAAACTTTTTTCTCTATTGGATGAATAACGATGTTGGGAAATGTCACTAGTGATGACAAAGTGCACCTGCTGAAAAGAAGCCGTCTGTCTTGAAGATTATTTAACTTCAGATATGTTGTCCTTAGTAAACTGGATAACTAATAAAAGAAGGAAAGAAAAAAGTCAATGGCTTGCATTGAGACAGTAGTCCTCGGTTGCCACACAATCAATACTCTTGATACACTTTGGGAACAAAATATGTGTGCATAAATTCATCAGCCATCCCACCTCTCCATGCTCATCCCGAGACTGCCCGTATATGGGCAGCCCTGCCCCCTCCCAAAAGCAAAGCCGTAGTAAGGCATTCAAATGTGAGAAAGCAGTCATCTAATAATCATATGAAAGCTGAGACTGCTGATTCCAACAGTCTAAATCATAACACCACCTGAAACCCCGCCAAACTAGAGGCCAAAAACCATCAAGAACAAACTTCACTTTTTCTAGTTACAATCACAAATTATGTCTTACCTTTGTTGTTTTTGTCATCAATGTTGTGTTTGATCACTTTAAACCACCATAAACAGATAATCCAGTGTCTGGGCACCATTTTGAAACCTCACAATCATGTTTACAACCATGTATAGTAGGTAAGAGAGGGTTTCACAGGAATTAGGTAAATTGCCTTCAATCAGATCAGAATGTTATCACCAACTGGTGGCCGTATAGTGCAATTGCGATAGTTGGGCTTTATTTCATTCAATTCTATTCGCCCTGACCTTTCAACAGAGGAGTCAAATGTCAACATTGAACAATGGGTTCTCGAGATACTCACCTGTTTGTGTCTCATCACGTTGTATTGTCATTTTGGCGTTGGTTTTCATTGGATTTATTGTTTTGATTTGGAGACTCTGCCTAAACCGCTATTAAAACCTCTATCTTTGTTCTACTTCACTTTATTGGCATCAAATCCTGACCCTCATCAGATGTTGTGTTATGGCCCTATAATACTATGGGTTACCAACTGATAATGCATTAGGTGGTATGCTCTAAAACATGACATTTATTTCAGGCAGAAATTAAATCTTCCATTTATGCTGTGTTCTGGCTTTATTCACTCTTTCCCAGCCCTGCATGATGGAGCTCCAGCTCAGCCGATATGGATGGGGTTGTGTCAGTTTTTGAACTAAGTAAGAAAATTATAAATAAAGTGGCATCCACATCTTCACAACTTTTGCTGGTCTGTGGCTTCTGACGGGGTGACTTTGTTTTTTTCCATTGCGTTTGAAATATCCAGGGAAGGATCTATATGATTTCATGTTAAAAATCGATTAAAATCAGTCATTAGTGTTAGTTAACCCTAACCCTAACCCTAAAAAATAATGGGCGTGTCAGTCTTAAATTTAGGACTCCTAATTTTTTTCACTAAGAGCAATTCACAAAGTATTTTAGGCCTAAAAGTAACACCTAAGTCTAGGAGAGCCTAAAAGTCCTCGAGAGGACTCCTAACTCACTAAGACCTATTCACAAAGAATCGGAAAATGGCTGCGAGACGAAATATTTTGGAGACAATGGAAGACTGTGAATTGATCAAGAGATATAGGCTAAATCGTGAAGGTATAAAACTTGTTGTGGAATTAGTGCGGGATGCAATAACACCCCCGACTAACAGGAATAACTCGATTAGGAAATAAAATGTTTGGCAACACGATATTTAGCAACAGGGAAAATGCAACTGCAATGCTGACGATTTAGGAATATCGCAACCATCAGTCAGCCATAAACCAAACCATCAACACGCTCTGTAGACCACATATCAATTCAATTCAATTCAAACTTTATTAAGGACACATCTCGTGAAAGGTCCATAACACCAACACAAGACAATACAATAATAATAAAATAATAAAAATAGAATAAAAAATACATACATATATATACATGTACATACATATATGTAAATATATACATACACACACACACGATTCCACAATGATCCTATATTTACATACAGGCTAGAAGAGCTGACAGAGCTCAGTTCAAAGTTGGTTAAGGCTGAAATAATACCATTAATATCCAACAGTTTATCTGGTTTCCTTTGGACAATCAACAACTACACAGGATCAAAGCCAACTTCATGGCATGCAGGTATGCCGGTGTGGTCGGTGCTACTGACGGGACGCACATACAAATAATTGCGCCATCAAAAGATGAGGACGTGTTCGTCAATAGAAACGAAAGTACATACATCAACACGCAGATTGTTGTTGATGCAACTTTTAACATTCTTGATGTTGTTGCAAAGTGGCCTGCAGGGTCTGCCCATGATCCACATATTTTAATGGAGAGCGGTCTGAGGCGTGACGTGAGGTACCAGTTGGGTGTCTTGCTGGGTGACAGCGGCTGTCCCTGCAAGACGTCTTGACACCCTATCTCAGTCCACAACCGGGAGCACAGTTAAAGTATAACATGTAAGTGATTACGCAGATTACGCTTAGTCCTATGCGTAAAAAACATCGTATTAGCTCTTTGTCGCCTTTTATTTGTTGAATCCATATTTATTATTGTTTACTGTTTTCCTCCATATATGTTAGAGCACACAAAAATACACAAAATGTTGTGGAGAGAGGAATTGGGAGAGATGAAACGTCGATTTCATGTCTTGCACGGCGAAATACGCCTCAGCCCAGAGAGGGAAAGTAGTGATCACTGTATGCGCCACTCTCCGTATGGCAAGGCAAGGCAAGGCAAGGCAGCTTTATTTATATAGCGCATTTCATACACAATGGCAACTCAATGCGCTTTACATAGAACAATAAGAATTGAAATAAAAATAATAATAATAATAATAGTAATAAAAAATAATAAAATACAAGAATAGAAGAATAGAAAGAAATAAAGTACTATAAGAGCAGCATAAAATCATGATTTAAAAGGACATAGTGCAATTAAATTTACAATTTAAAGTGCTTTGAACAAGCTCAATCATAAGCACAGGAGAAGAGAAGTGTTTTTAACTTGGATTTAAAAATGCTCACAGTTGGGGCTGATTTCAGTTCAGCTGGTAGTTTGTTCCAGTTTTGTGCAGCATAATAGCTAAAAGCTGCTTCACCATGTTTAGTTTGAACTCTGGGCTTCACTATCTGACCTGAGTCAGTAGATCTCAGAGCCCTACTGGGTTTGTATTCTACTAAGATGTCATTCATGTATTCTGGACCTAAACCATTCAGTGATTTGTAGACCAGTAGCAGAACTTTAAAGTCTATTCTATAGCTGACTGGGAGCCAGTGTAAAGACTTTAGAACTGGAGTAATGTGCTCTGATCTCTTTGTTCTGGTTAAAACTCGAGCTGCAGCATTCTGAATGAGCTGCAGCTGTTTAATGCTTTTTTGTGGGAGTCCAGTCAGAAGGCCGTTACAGTAGTCGAGTCTACTGGAGATAAAAGCATGAATCATCTTCTCTTGGTCTGTTTGAGACATAAAACCCTTCACTCTGGATATGTTCTTAAGATGATAGAAGGCTGTTTTGGTGATGGATTTGATATGACTGCTGAAGGTGAAATCTGAGTCTATCAGCACGCCAAGGTTTCTGACTTGGTCCCTAGTTTTTAGAGAGAGTGACTCGAGATGTTTACTGACGGCAGTCCTCTTCTCTTTATTGCCAAAAACAATTACCTCAGTTTTGTCCTGATTTAATTGAAGGAAATTTTGGTTCATCCAATTTGTTACTTGCTCTAAACAGTGTCACAATGACTGTATTGGACTGTAGTCATCTGAGGACAGTGCTATGTATATCTGCATGTCATCTGCATAACTGTGATAGTCTACATTAGAGTTCTGCAGAACTTGACCCAAAGGCAGCATATATAGACTGAACAGAAGGGGTCCAAGAACTGACCCCTGAGGAACTCCACATGTCATAGCCATTCGATTGGATTCATAACTTCCAATGGTCACAAAATAACTCCGCTCCTCCAAGTAGGACCTGAACCATTTCAGGACTGTTCCACTGAGTCCTGCCCAAGTTTCCAACCTGTTCAACAATATACTGTGATCCACAGTGTCAAATTCAGCACTGAGATCCAAGAGGACCAGAACTGACACCTTGCCTGAGTCAGTGTTTAACCTAATATCATTTAACACTCTAATAAGAGCTGTTTCTGTGCTGTGGTGAGGTCGGAAGCCTGATTGAAATTTGTCGAAAAGGCCACTGGAATTCAAGAATTTGCTGAGTTGATTAAAAACCACTTTCTCAACGATCTTGGCTATAAAAGGAAGATTGGAGATAGGTCTGTAGTTGGTTAACATGGAAGCATCCAGCAATCTCTTTTTTAAGAGTGGCTTAATAGCAGCTACTTTTAGGGATTTAGGAAACGTGCCCGATTGGAGTGAGCTATTTAGTATTTGTCGCAAATCTATTTGGACAGAGTTCACAATAGTTTTAAAAAAGTCTGATGGCATTGTGTCAAGACAGCATGTTGATGGTTTTAGATGCTGAACTGTTTCCTCTATGGTTTTTTGGTCAACTGTATTAAATTCTGACATCGCAGTTGAGTTATTCCTGGGAGGTCTTAGGGATTGCGTTATTTTATTTTTTTGTTGATTTGTGCTAATATTTAACCTTATGGACTGGATTCTTTCACTGAAAAAGCAAGCAAATTCATTGCATTTTACTGTGGAAAGGAGTTCTGGAGCTATCTGTTTAGGGGGGTTTGTCAGCTTATCAACCATAGCAAATAGGGTGCGAGTGTTGTTGATGTTCTTATTAATAATTTCAGAAAAGTGTCGCTGTCTAGCCTTTACTAACTCATAGTTGAAATTACAAAGACTTATTTTGTAGAGGTCATGGTGAATTTGAAGTTTAGTTTTCCTCCACTTACACTCTGCTTTCCTGCATTCTGTTTTTAAAGCCTTTACCATCATAGTGTTCCTCCATGGTGTTTTCTTTCTGATCAAGGTTGTCTTGGTTTTAATAGGTGCAACAGCATCCATGACATTTGAGATTTTCCAGTTAAATTTATCTAGGAGTTCATCAACTGACTCTGCACTCACAGTTGGTGACATAGCTATAGCCTCCATAAACTTTGCACTGGTATTCTCATTTATGTACCTTCTCTTAACAGGCACAGAGGTTAACTGAACATTTGGAGTGATCTGTAAGTCAAAGAACACACAGAAATGATCAGAAAGAGCCAAGTCCTTAACATCAACAGAAGAAATGTTAACACCTTTAGAGATAACCAGATCCAGAGTGTGGCCTCGAGTGTGTGTGGGCCCTTTCACATGTTGCAAGAGGCCAAAAGTGTCAAGTAGAGCAGAGAGTTCTTTGGCATTAGTGTCCATGTTATTGTCTACGTGAATGTTAAAATCCCCTGTTATGATAAAAAAGTTATAGTCAGTGCAGATAACTGACAGCAGTTCCGCAAACTCATCAATGAATGTTCCTGAGTATCTTGGAGGTCTATAAATGATTAAAAAAAGGACTTTTGGATCACCTTTGAGTAAAAAACAGAGATATTCAAAAGAGCTAAAATCACCTAACGTAATTTCCTTGCACTGAAATACAGATTTAAAGATGGCAGCAACTCCCCCGCCTTTCTTACCAGTTCGACATTTGTTCATAAAACTGAAATTTGTTGGTGCTGCCTCATTGAGAATAGCACAACTCAATGGAGAAAAAATGGGATTTGGGCGTGGTGTGAGTTGGAAATCCAGAAAATGGGGGAATGGGGAATCCGGACTGCCTGGAGAGCTGGATGGGGTCCCGGTGGGTTGGGAGTCTCCTGGTGGGGCTGGGGGAGACTCCTCCTGTTGGGTTGGTGGGGCTGGGGGAGACTCCTCCTGTTGGGTTGTTGGGGCTGGGGGAGACTCCTCGTGTTGGGGTAGGGATGATGACGTTAAAGCCTCTCCCTCGGTGTGCTGTCCTTCATGGTCACTCCTTATCTCAGGCAGTAGTAGTTTTTGTCCAGAAGGCTGTCTTATCTGTTGTTTTGGATTGTCTCGCCTCTTGTCCTTGGCAGGGGCTGCTGGTGACCGACGCAAAAAATCAAAAATGTTGTAGCTTAACAGCTGTACTCCTGACTTGTTAAGGCAAAATCCATCCATCTATGGGCTGTTATTTAAAGTGTTGAATAGTGGAGATATGCTCATTGGATAATAGTTTGCAGGGTGCTTTTAATTGCCTCCTTCTCCTTCCCTCGCCTCTCTCTCTCTAACGTGCATATAGGCTACAAAGTCATCGTGGTCTGCACAAACTTGTCATCATGCGTGTATTCTGCTAAGTGCACTGTCCATAACTATTTGATAGGAGTTAATTTCTAGCCTAGGCTATTTCCTTGTTCTTCGGTGATTTAGTGGGCTCGTTTTCACAGAGACCGCCTGCTCTGAACAACCAATCACCGTACTGACCGCTTCCAAACTCGTGCACGAGAATCGACGTAATCCATAGCAACGGCGCGTCACTCTTAGTTCACTCTTAGTGATTTATCCTTAGTATGAGTAGGTCTCAGCGGCTTTGTGAATAACTTTTAAGAAAAAACTCCTACGTAAAATGTTTTAGCGCGAGTTAGGAGCACTCCTAGCGGTAAGATAAAATGCTTTGTGAATACGGCCCCTGGTTCCTAGAGTATTTATACACCATCTGTTAGTGTGCTCTGGTTGCTGAATCTTGAAATCCGCTTTCATGTGTGAGTAAGAGACTGGTAGGCACCTCCACGCTCTACGTCAAGGGAGAGGGACAGTGGGCGAATACACCAGAGTTTTGTACGAGGAGGCTCTGCTAACATCCTTTTATCAGGGGCTATCAGAAGACATCAAGGACAGGCTGGCTTCTCGGGAGCAACAGCACGATCATAAAAATCTCTCCTACATCAAAGCAGCCATGTGTCTGAACTTACACCAGGCCAAGTGGGCGCTTTTCTTCACCTGCTTTGAATTCATACTCTCCTATCAGCCGGGTTCTAAAAACACAAAGGCTGATGCGCTCCCACGGCAGTAAGATGCATCAGAGGGGCTAGGGAAATCAGAATCCATCTTGCCTCAGAACTGTGTGGTTGCACCGGTCTCATGGGGTGGGGGGTCGTATCTTAGGTGAGAGAGGCACAACATGCTGAACCAGATTCAGCATGTTGTGAACCAGAATCTAATAAACTGTTTGTTCCCAGTTCTGTACGTTCCAGAGTCCTCAAATGGGGACAGCCTTCCTGCCTGACAGGACATCCAGGGGTGGAAAGAACCCTGCTATTCCTCAGATGTGGTTTTGGTTGCCATCCATGTGCAAGGATGTAAAAGCCTTCTTTGTGGCGTGCACCACCTGCACCCAGCACAAGCCACTCCAGCGTCCTCCTAGACTTCTGCTTCCTGCTTTCTGTTCCCCGACGCCCCTGATTCCACCTCTCCATGATTTTATCACCGGCCTCCCTCCCTGTAAAACTGTTATTCTTGTGATTGTGGACAGATTTTCTGAAGTCACACATTTCATTGCCCTGCTCAAATGTGACGCATCCTGGACTCCCGTTGCATAAGGAGACGAGTATAATACTTAGTGGACTGGGAGGGTTATGGTCTGGAGGAGTGCTCTTGAGTTCCCTCACGGGACATTTTAGACAAACAACTCATACATGACTTCAGGTGCAGCTGCAACATCTGCAGCTGCAATGTCTGGAGCTGCAATGTCTGGAGCTGCAACGCCTGGAGCCATTCGTCAGGGGAGGGGTACTGTCAGGACTGTGCACCATGCCACGTTGCAAAGTGCTGATGGAAGCATACCGCTAGCGGGAACTTCGAGCCAATAACTTCCTTGGTTTAATCATTGCGCGCGCGATTGTTGACGGGGGGGGGGGGGGGGGGGTTCGCGATTGTTGACGGGGCGCGCGATTGTTGCGCGTTACGATCGCGTGCACCCCTGCCGTCGGTCGTAGGTCCGGGGTGGATTACGATCGCACGCGAACCCCCCCTCCCCCCCCCCCCCCCCACCCCTGAACCGCCACTGCTACTCGCGCCCCCCGGGAGAGTGTCCGCGCCCCACCGGTTGAGAACCACTGCCTCAGATTGTGCTATTGTTCTCCATCAAAGGAAACCCCAGGGAAAGTAGCAGGGACAAAGCATTCCAGAAACTCACACAAGGTTATGCAAGCAAAGACAGATTGATATAAATATTTGGAGACATACATTCTTAGCAGTAAGTGGCGTTGCTGTGGAAGGATGGGCACTTGCCTTAGCTGTGACCTTGAGCCCAGACACGGGGCATGCGTTTGTGACCATCCAGCACCATGGGTCTTGGCTGTGTCTGCCAACCTCATTACCAGTCTAGACAAATATTACTTCTCCACCTGGGATCCCACACGTGACTTCAGCTAAACATTGAGCTGCATGTGCTATCAGTGTAGTGCTAAGCTTCTATCACTAACTTTAAGACTAGGGTTGCACTGTATGTAATACACATGAAGGAATACAATTGGGAGTTATTATCATACTAAAGTGCAATGGTGACCTATGTAAACGATGGTATTTCACTGGTTATCAAATATAAACAAAGCAAAGCAAAACAGTTTCCTTAGGTTATTGCCATTATTGTTGTTTATTATTAATTATATGTCAACATTTGACTTAAAATGTCATTGCCATAGGGCCATTTGCCATTAGAATGTGCAAGTGTACCATATTGTGCAGTCCTACACTATACAGAATGAGTTGCAGTTAAAAACCATGTTGTGTGGGTGGGAATGACACTAAGCCACGTTTCCACCACAGGAACTTTCCCCTGGAACTAGGAATCTTTGAGAAACTCCTGCTTTTCCGCCACACGGACCAGGGTCAAAATTAACTTCTTGGGACATTAATTTACCCCCCAAGAAGTCTCTTTCACTTTCCAAAAGTACAGGAACTTTGGGGGTGGGGCTTGCAACACTGAACATTTCTGATTGACCCCATTTTCAAAGCAGTAAATCACGATCAACAAGGCAAATAGTGCACACAGCTTCGTCTGTGTTGGTTGGCTGAAGGACTGGCCCTAGTACGTAATTTCAGGATTTGGATAATCCTTAGATTAATCCTAAAATTAATCCAGGCTCCCAAGAGGAACCTGACAGTTTAACTGGTGTACTCCGGCACTTTCCTTCTCTCTGTGCTCGGCCAGTAGGCCATAAACCAGGTGTTTAGACTACTATTTTGGGACTCTTGACAGAAAGGAAAGATGGCCATAAAGGAGCACATATTGTCCTAGAAATGATTCTGTAATTCTAGCAACATTCATTCTGGTAGAGGCTATGGTGATTTCCAAGAGAACGATTGTGGAGCCTGCTAACCAGAATCTGTTGTCAGTTGCCAATACAGTAGTGTAGAGTAAAGAAAACAACCATAGAATGATATGGAAACACGCATCATCTAATACAGGGGTGGGGAACCTTTTTGACATAAAGGGCCATATCAGTTTTTATGACTTGTTTCGGGGGCCGCATTTTTTTTTAACTTACTATTGTTAGGGTTTTATTTTAAGGTGGCTGAAAGTTTGTAAAGCGAAGCCCTGTAGGGGGGTCTGGGGGCATCCTCCCCCATCAGATTTATTTTTGTGATTTTCACATACAAATGAAGCATTCTGGTGCATTCTGACAAAATGATAAAGACACAGTAGAACATTTCCTTTTAACTTCAGTTTTAACTTAATTTATTTGCCTTGTAGAATTCAGGAAGATTAAAAGTGCAAATAAAACAATACAAATTGGAACTTATACACAAGTTAACATTCTCTCTCTGTCTGTATGTGTGTCTGAGAGAGAGAGAGAGAGAGAGAGAGAGAGAGAGAGAATGTGATTCAAAAACAATTAATCACATATCACATATAATCAATATTATATGTGCAACCTTTTACGTATGGTTTTTCAAGACACACTGAATGCATGATGCCACCATAGGGTTGCAGAGAATTATATACATTATGTACACTGAAAGCATGATGCCAGGTTTGCAGAGAACTATAAACATTATGCACACTGCTGGCATGATGCCACCATAGGTTTGCAGAGAATTATATACATTATGTACACTGAAGGCATGATGCCACCATAGGTTTGCAGAGAACTATATACATTATGCACACTGAGGGCATTATGCCATCATAGGTTTGCAGAGAATTATATACAATATGTACACTTGAAAGGGGTGGGTGGTGGTGTGGGGTTGTGAGGGCCGCTGAAAACCAGTGTCCATCCTCACAGGAAAGGGGGGGAAGGGTGGTGTGTGTGTATGTGTGTGTGTGTGGGGGGGGGGTTTGGGGGGGGTGAGGGCCGCTGAAACCAGTGTCCATCCTCACAGGAAAGGGGGGGGGGGGGGTGGTTGAGGGCCGCTGAAGACCAGTGTCCATCCTCACAGGAAAGGGGGAGGGGGGGGGGGGTTGGTTGAGGGCCGCTGAAACCAGTGTCCATCCTCAAAGGAAGGGGACAGTAGTGTCCACACCTTTCTACACTAGTGAGATGGCTGGAACTGCTTCTCTTTCGCTAGGCCTCTGATGTTGGATGGCAATGATGATGATGCTACTCGCAGTTGTTTTTCCAGGTTTTGGTCTGTCAGTCTTGAGCGGAACCGAGATTTTGCCAGAGTCAGTTTTGAAAACTGCTCACAGCAGTAAGTTGTGCCAAACAAGGACGCAAATCTCAGCACATGTCTCCTGAGACCAGGAAATTCGTCAGAACGCACATACAGTTTATAAAACTCAAGCAGAGGGAGGTTATTGTACTTAGCTTTGAGCTCGTCATTGCTTTGCAGTTCAATGATTTCGAGTTGAAGGTTGTCAGACACGTCAGCTGGTTGCACGTTAAATGGCGTTGCAAAAATGTTGAGTTCCTTCACCTTACTTTTCATGTCCTGAAACCTCTCACCAAAAGCATGAACGAGTTTGGCGCACTCGGCTGCATATTCAGATGTTACAGAAGGCTTTTGCTCTTGCAGAGTAGGGAAATGCACGGTATTGCCTTTTAACAGTTGAATTTGCCACAGCTTTAATTTAGCTTCGAATGCTTTTACATTGGAGACCAGAGCGCTAACTAGCTGGTTAGGACCTTGGAGCTTGACGTTCAGCTCAGAAAGGTGTTTGGTAATGTCCACCATGAATGCCAAGTCACACAGCCACTTGTCATCACTGAGCTCATCAACAGGCTTGCCCTTCATATCCATGAATTGTTTCACTTCTTCCCTCAATTTGTAAAACCGTGCGAGCATCTCTCCACGACTCAGCCATCGAACATCACAATGGTACACCAGATCTCCATACTCCGACTCAAGCTCACTCAAAAGTTCCTTGAACTGGCGGCTATTCAGCCCTCTACTTTTGATAAAATTGATTGTGGAAACAACCGTAGACATTACATTACTGAGCTTCAGGGAATGTGCGCACAGATTCTCTTGGTGTATGATACAGTGGCACACAACTAACTCACTCGTATCAATATTTTGACGGCTCATTTCTCTTCGGATCAGTGCTGTTAATCCCCGTTGAACGCCGACCATGGCTGGGGCTCCATCCGTCGCTAGGCCACTTAATTTCTCAAATGACAGTTCATACTGGTTCATAGCTGACATAACTTGGCCAAACAAATCCTCACCTTTAGTAGTGCCGTGCATGGCCTGCAGTGAAAGCAAGTCCTCCGTTGTATCGAACTCTGAAGTAATCCCACGCACAAAAATGGCTAATTGGGCAGTATTTGTAATGTCTGTTGTTTCATCACAAGCCAGCGAAAAGAACTCAAAATCCTGTGTAATATTCTTCAGTGTTTTTTCGATATCCACTGCCATATCTGTAATCCGATCGGCGACAGTTCTTCGTGATAGACTCACGCTTTGGAACGATTTCACTTTTTCAGGTGCAAGCAGTTCCGCCGTAGCAACAAGACACTCCTTCACAAATTCCCCATCCGAATGAGGCTTCAGCCTTTTCGCGATAAGCTCACTCACCACATAACTGGCATGTACGACGTTCTCTCTATCCAAATTCGGTCTGGTGAAAGCTGCCTGTTGGGCACCCAAACTTCGCCGAAGTGCGTTTATCTTATCTGTTCGTACCTGCCCTTGTAGCTCAGTTAGCCTAGCATGTTTAGTGCTGTAGTGACGTTCCAAGTTTGTCTTTTTCATTACAGCGAGCGAGTCTCCACACACAAGGCAAACTGGCTTACCCCTCACTTCAGTGAAGAAGTAATCGTCAGTCCATTTGTCCTGAAAAACACGACATTCACTGTCCACCTTTCTCTTCTTGAGGAAAGCCATAGCCGTCAGCGCAGTTAAGCCGTTAACGTTAGACAGAAAAATAATTCTGTGACACTCACTGTGTGATGTGTTTACTGTTACCACGCGACGCTTGTCTGACGTGACCCTCAACACTTGAAACAAGAAGAAAATTGAAAATTAAATTATTTTTGTCCTTTATTTCGAACAAAAGTAATCGCCTATGCTTGTAATTTGTTAACATTTTATTTTTTGTTATTTCAATTTTTTTTTTTTTCTTTAGCTGCTTTTTCGACCTCCAATTTTCCTATGTCTCCGCGGGCCGGATCAAAGTCTTTGGCGGGCCGGATCCGGCCCGTGGGCCGGACGTTCCCCACCCCTGATCTAATACAATTTTTTCTCAAATTAATTTTAAAAACATCCTAAAAACCCACATTTGTTGCATCAGACAAATAACCCTCTGTCTGGCTGTCTTGTGCTGTGTTTGGGTATTCTCACAGGGAAATTTGTGGGACATTTCAATGCTAATGTCCATGGTCCTTTAGTAAAATGCACACGCCTCCTTTCATTGCTAATCAAAGCCAGTAGTGGAGAATATGTAACAACAGACCAAACGAAGACAATTTGTTTGTCTCTTCCTGGTCTTCATGAGTAACTAAATGCTGCAGTTGAACACTGAGAAGATGCACCAATCATACACAATTGGCCTAAATTAGTTACTTGGCTTTTAATCAAATATAGTGGCATAAGCTGTTACCTTTAGAAATGGCAACAATTGGCCTAAATGTGGCTGTGCTGCATGCTAATTAGTGTTGTAAGCCTCGAGATGCTGCTCTCATGCTTAATAGCTTGCAATTACTTAATGAGTTTGGCTGGAGAGGCTTTCGTTGAAGAAAAGGCTGCTGTTAACTGCTGCATATGAAGGCAACAGAAGACAACAGAAGACTGCTTGATTTTGTACAACTCAGATTTCTGTTAGGGGGTGGGGGCAGCATAGTCTAGTTGTCGTTAGGGTGCAGGGTTCAATCCCCATGTTTGCAGCCTACCGGTAGACATCCTTAAAGACCCGCTCCCCCAAAAATCATGTTTTTCCGTGGTTAATGTCTGAGCGGTGCTTACTGGTGACCACATGTCATAGATGTTTTTTTCGGAAAGTTGCTTCTTGTGCTGCTAAGCTCAGAAAAATTGCAAAACAACAGTCGACAGATTGCTGTTCAATTTGAGGATGCAACCCCTGGTTTCTGGGTCACAGAAACATCACGTAAACATGATTTTACATAGTCCCTGGGTGGAGCTTTTGAAGATATGCTGATGATCCGCATGTATGTCGGACTGTGGATTAGTTTGTATGCAAAGTGAAAAACTTTTAAATCCACAAAATATCAGTGGCTGTCAATGTTTTGGTGAAGGCTGGGCTCTTCGTTTCCATCACAGCTGTTACCACAAACCAATTACTTTGTTTTCAAAGATCAAATTAATGTGCCTGCTCGCGTCACTGATATATACCGTCTATGCCAGGCATTCCCAAAGTGCGGTGTGCGCACCCCCAGGGGTGCGCAAGCTACGACCAGGGGGTGCGCGAGAGGAAAAATGTAATGGCGGTCTGGTGTAATATTACACAATTACAGTGCTGTTTTTTAAGTGGGATTTTTCCATACAATAAAAAAACATGAACAGTAAACATTTCCTTTGTAATCCCTTTTATTTTAAATAAAAAACTATAATTTCTTAGTTTTTGATAGAAACGTTCTTATTTTCCTCTGCAGCGCTGCGCCGCGACGGGCTCTGGGTCGGCTTGGAAGGGTTCGGGGGCTTCCCGGGGCCGCGGACGCAGTATCTCGCTGCGCCTTCCTCCCCCCCTCACGGGGGTCGGGGACGGGGCCCCCTCGCCCCCGGCGTGACTGTCGACCGGGACGGACTGTCCCTCAGTGCGTCCCAACCGCGTCGCGTCGTTCAGGGCGGGGATCCGGCTCACGTACAACTAGCGCAAGGGGTCGGCGGCGATGTCGGCTACCCACCCGACCCGTCTTGAAACACGGACCAAGGAGTCTAACGCACGCGCAAGTCAGAGGGTCCTACGAAACCCCGCGGCGCAATGAAAGTGATGGCCGGCGCGCGCCGGCCGAGGTGGGATCCCGGCCCCTGTTTATCTGTTTCGGAGCCTATTCTCTTAATGTTGCGGATCGTTTGTAACTTCATTGCAATTTAATTCAATGTACTGTCATTGTATTTTCCATAACCATTGTGTTATAATGATGCTATAGGTCCACCTGGGGCGGACTGGGAACAAAAATCGGCCCGGGCAATTTTGTCCTGGACTGGCCCTGGGGTTGCGCGATTGTTGACGGGGGGGGGGGGGGGGGGGGTTAAACATGTCTTTATATGGCGCATGATTAAACATGTCTTTATATGGCGATAAAACAAAGCTTTGTTGCGTTTTTTTTTTTTTTTTTGCAGTGGGGATTGGGGGTGCGCCAACCCGGTTGGGATGTAGAAGGGGGGTGCGCAGGAAAAAAAGTTTGGGAGCCGCTGCTCTATGCCTATGTAGTGAACACTTTACTCCAGACTGTTTTGAGAATTGATGCAGAAGTCTATGGGTTTTGAGGAAAGATTTAGTAGCTTCTAGGGGGTGTGCCACATTAGCATGTTCATAGATCCTAGCATACTAAATGAGGGCGAAGATGTGGAGTTACATAAAAGCAAGTACGTTTATTGTGGAGTGTACTGTTATTGTTTTAAGGATTTCTACCACACCAGGACCAGTCTTTAAGCAAGAACCCCTACCAGCTCATTAATGACCTGTAATGGAATTCACAGTAAGTCGCTTTGGATAAAAGCGTCTGCTAAATTTAATTAATTAATTAATTAATTAATTAAATGGACTCATAGTTTACCAAGGGCTGCTAACCCTGCATTCCACGTTTCAAGGAGAATATTTTAATCAACACAGTTTTGTTTTTGCTACACCTTCTTGATTCCTGCCAGGTCTAAATGCTTCAGGTTTCAATCAGCCCCTGTATAGATTGTCTTACCAGGGGTATAGTATTGATTTAAATCAAGAGTGCAACGAGGTCTTGGCTGATTGTCCGTCTCCAGGGCACTGCATGGTGAGTTGTTATCAGATCTAAGCCACTCACTGCAGCAGCCCAGCTAAACGCCTGCTGTAGGGGGAGATGAGGACCCTGTCACACTCCTCCTCCACACTCATTAGCCTAAATATGTTATGAATCCCTTCAGACCTCTTACAATCACACATACAAATGCAGGATAAAATGCCACACTGTAAAAGCTTGTGAAATAAAGCAGGAGGACCGACTCTGAAGCCTGATCTCCGGGGAAGAACACGGAATTGCTGTTTTTGTTTAATTACTTAATGTATATACGTAGTTGAGGTGAAGCGTGTCTTAGTATATAGGAGATATACACTCACCGGCCACTTTATTAGGTACACCTGTCCAACTGCTCGTTAACGCAAATTTCTAATCAGCCAATCACATGGCAGCAACTCAATGCATTTAGGCATGTAGACATGGTCAGGACGATCTGCTGCAGTTCAAACCGAGCATCAGAATGGGGAAGAAAGGTGATTTAAGTGACTTTGAACGTGGCATGGTTGTTGGTGCCAGACGGGCTGGTCTGAGTATTTCAGAGACTGCTGATCTACTGGGATTTTCACGCACAACCATCTCTAGGGTTTACAGAGAATGGTCAGAAAAAGAGAAAATATCCAGTGAGCGGCAGTTCTGTGGGCGCAAATGCCTTGTTGATGCTAGAGGTCAGAGGAGAATGGCCAGACTGGTTCGAGCTGATAGAAAGGCAACTGTAACTCAAATAACCACTCGTTACAACAGAGGTATGCAGAAGAGCATCTCTGAACGCACAACACGTCGAACCTTGAGGCGGATGGGCTACAGCAGCAGAAGACCACACCGGGTGCCACTCCTGTCAGCTAAGAACAGGAAACTGAGGCTACAATTCGCACAGGCTCACCAAAATTGGACAATCGAAGATTGGAAAAACGTTGCCTGGTCTGATGAGTCTCGATTTCTGCTGCGACATTCGGATGGTAGGGTCAGAATTTGGCGTCAACAACATGAAAGCATGGATCCATCCTGCCTTGTATCAACGGTTCAGGCTGGTGGTGGTGGTGTAATGGTGTGGGGGATATTTTCCTGGCACACTTTGGGCTTATTAGTACCAATTGAGCATCGTGTTAAAGCCACAGACTACCTGAGTATTGTTGCTGACCATGTCCATCCCTTTATGACCACAGTGTACCCATCTTCTGATGGCTACTTCCAGCAGGATAACGCGCCATGTCATAAAGCGCGAATCATCTCAGACTGGTTTCTTGAACATGACAATGAGTTCACTGTACTCAAATGGCCTCCACAGTCACCGGATCTCAATCCAATAGAGCACCTTTGGGATGTGGTGGAACGGGAGATTCGCATCATGGATGTGCAGCCGACAAAGCTGCAGCAACTGCGTGATGCTATCATGTCAATATGGACCAAACTCTCTGAGGAATGTTTCCAGTACCTTGTTGAATCTGTGCCACGAAGGATTAAGGCAGTTCTGAAGGCAAAAGGGGGTCCAACCCGGTACTAGCAAGGTGTACCTAATAAAGTGGCCGGTGAGTGTAGTTTATACTGATGTCTCAGTATATAAGAGATATATGGGCCCTATTTTAACGATTTGAAACGCATGGTCCAAAGCTCGCAGTGCAGGTGCATATAGGGCGTGTCCCAATCTACTTTGGCTCGTTTAACGGCAGAAAAATGGTCGCAGTGCAAGGCGCATGGTCTAAAAGGGTTGTACTTAATCTCTTCATTAATCATGGGTGTGTTTTGCGTGTAACATGCAATTCACCAATCAGAGTGTCATCTCCCATTCCCTTTAAAAGGCAGGTGCGCTTGCACCTTGGTGGATTGTTATTATGATGGCGGATTTGCCAGGCGGGAAGAACTAATGATCTTCAGGTGAGGAGATGGATCTGCTCGTGTGCGAAGTGGAAGCGCGCGAACAGACCATCAAGGGAACGAGCAATAATGTGTAAAAAACACGCACAAAAAATTTTTGCAAAAATTATTTATTTTAACAAATGGTTTATGCAATAAAAACCTGCAATAAAGGCATTCTATAAATGAACTGTAAATGTCATGCAGCTCCGCTGGCTGAAGATCCTCAGGCCGGACCCAGTTGGCAGGAGTAGGGGGTAGATGTGGACGTAGAAGAGACGGTGGAAGAATTTTTAAGGAAATATCTTGATGTACACAATTATAATCTTTTACATTGTAAGCTTTTTTATTTTGAATGGTTTGCATGTTTGTGCACTGCTGCGCCTCCCTGTGTGTGTAACAAGCAGAGTGTACGAGCATTGTGCACCCGCCTTTAGGTGCGTATTACTAACTTAAACTAACAGTGAAACACCACGCCATTGACTTTCGACCAGGTTTCTGTTGCGCAATTGCTTTCAGTTGCCTCAAGATAGCAATACGCCAACAATATGCCTGAACATTTTCAGACCAACACACCCATAGACGCACAGAGGAGCGCAAGTGCATTTGCTATTTAAACAACATGGGTACAGGACGGGAAAACGATAACTGTGTCGGTCTGAAACTAGCAAAGACACTTGTGTCGCGCTTGGCGCTGCTCTGCGCCAGGTGTAAGATAGTGCCCATAGTTTATACTGCTGTGTCTCAGTATATGAGATATAGTTCATACTGCTGTCTCAGTATATAAGATAAATGGTTTATACTGCTGTGTCTCAGTACATAAGAGATATAGTTTATCCTGCTCATTTGATGAATAAAAACACTGACATGCTGCAGGGGACACTCTTGTACTCTTTTATATGAAATAATTCCAAACTTAAAGGATAAAACACTTCTACGTTTCTAAGTGCTCTAACAATTTTAAGCATAACTAGAGCTTATATTTGTCAGAACAAGCTCCTGTCAACCTACCTGCTTGACATGCGGTAGGGCTGCATGGTGGCTGCCTGGCTACTCAGGTATCCAGTTTGTTATGCAGCCCAGCTCTCTGTGCTTGACTGAATTACTAGTAAAAAGCAGTCCATTAAGGAAAAGGGGACTGCTTTTGTTGAGTTCCCCAGGGTAATGTAACATGATGCTATTCACACACTGGCAGATGCCTTGTATTGATTGTAGTACATTTCTTTGTTCCTTTGACAGTTTCATCTTTTTCAAAACAATCCTCTACCTTTTGTAGAGAATTACATGTTTTGTGTTCAACATAGACCTTAGATATTTCATTGTACATTGTACCGCATCATGACAATTATGTGTACAATTTAATCTGATTACAGTGTTTGGCATATATTCATTTATATAAATGACACCACTGTGTTTTCTGCACATCTGTATGCACAGAAGACACTGTGGCATTTGAAGACCTGGTCCAGACTTCTCTGTGAAGGCTATTTGTACTCTGGAACAGACATTTAAAGCGATGATGCAAGAGCTCCCAGCCTGCATTTTAGCATTGGGAAATTACCCACCATTAAAAGTCATCTGCCGACCTTCCCATGGCAGCTGAGTGACATTTCAAAACACTAAGGAGATGCTGACAGGAGGGCGAGGAGTGTGTGGACCGATCTGCTTATTAATCTTTCTTTAATCTGTATTCTGTTTCTTCCAAACTCAGGAGAAACAATAGAGTCTAAAATGCCTTCCTATAATTATCCTGGATTTTATATTTTTTATTTAATTATTTACTGGCATAGTTTTGATTGCCTGGTTAAAATCTCGACAACTCCACGATGACGGGTGACAAATGAGACCACTTGTAATTGCTAGAAGAGCCCTCACAGGATTAAAAGACAATGGAATTCAACTTTCACATATCGGGCCCTATTTTAACAATCTGAAACGCATGGTCTGAAGCACGTCGCAGGTGCATAAAGGGCGTGTCCTAATCAACTTTTGCTAGTTTAATGAGGAAAAATGATCGCAGTGCCAGGCGCACAGTCCAAAAGGGTTGTACTTAATCTCTTCATTAATCATGGGTGTGTTTTGGCTGTAACATGCAATAAATAAATCAGAGGGTCATCTCCTGTGCGCTTGCACCTTGGCGGATTGCTATTATGATGGCGGATTTGCCAGGCAGGAAGATGGAACAATTTTCAGGTGAGGAGCTGGATCTGCTTGTGTGAGAAAGTGAAAGCGCGCAAGTAGACCATCTACGGAATGAGCAGTATAATGTGTACAAAACATAATTTATTGTAACAAATAGTTTATAACAACTGCAATATAATCATTCTATAAATGAACTGTATGAATTCTATAAATGTCATGCAGTAGAAAACACTTGTACTTTTCTAAGTGCTATAACAACTTGAACAATAACTAGAGCTTATATTTGTCAGAACAAGCTCCTGTCAACCTACCTGCTTGACATGCAGTAGGGCTGCATGGTGGCTGCCTGGCCACTCAGGTATCCAGTTTGTTATGCAGCCCAGAGAAGTGGGTTGAACTAGACTTCTGACTGACTGACTGAGCTCCAAAGGAGAGAAGAGGGTTGAACGATACTTCTGACTGACTGTGCTCCAAAGGAGAGAAGAGGGTTGAACTAGACTTCTGACTGACTGTGCTCCAAAGGAGAGAAGATGGTTGAGCTGGACTTCTAGCTGTTCTTCACAGAAGAGGCCTCAGTTGCTCTTCTGGTCTCTTAGTTTCAGGGGTTGGGGATTTGTGGTCAGTGTGGCAACTAAGATTCCACTTGCAGCATAATACAATGAATCTGGGAAAACAAATATTTTTTGTGCATTTGCTAACAAACACAAATTTTGATAGCGTCCTGTAAGCCCCTACTAGTAATATTTAAAAAACTGAGTGACAAAGCAATAATTTCTAATAAACCAAGTTCTCCCAGACTAAACAGTCTCTCTTGACACTCACTAACTGGCTGCTGGCAAGCCTATTTGCCCGGATATCTATGATTTTCGAAAACATATTTAGCCTGCTAGTGTTAGCTTGTGGCGTTTAATGTTACTCAGACTAATGTTAATGGTGGTTAACTGTATGTTTGCGTACTAGTGTAATTTTCTACTGTTAAAAGCATTCTTTACTTGCAAGAGAAGCGTCATCCTGGCTGTAGTTTTTTTTCTTTTTTCACTGCAATTGTCTGCTGGCAAAATCATGCAGCATTACAGAAATGGGTATTGATCTTGATTTGTGTGCACATATTTTTTTACAATAACTAATCTGACCTCAGCTATTTACAATATATACAAATCACTACTGACAATACCACTACATCATTCTTCCTCTCTCTCTTTCGCCTCTACCAACCAGCTACCAACAAGGAAAATTGGCAAACTTGTAAATTTGGTTCTGAATGTTGAGATAATATGTCAATCAACCGCCGAGAACGTGCACAAGAGCACGTAGATAGCAAGTCTATACAAAACCGCTACAAGTTGCCCAGGACAAATTCACGTGAATCAACAAGAAGCGTTTTTTTTTCAAAATTTGTGATTTTCGTTTTTTTGCAGAATGTGCTAGTTGAGATCATGAAGAAGCCACTCCATGTTTCAGATAACAGTATTCGTTGCTTTAAAAGTATACATTTTGTCTTTGAAATTGGGTGTAGTTTCAGGAAATTCTAGTCTTTGTTGGGGCGTGTGCGGCGATACAGTTAATTTCCATACTGGCCATTTGGCCATTCAGGTGGCCATTCAGGTGCTCTTTTGTTCTTTTTTCGGCCAATCAGCTGCACATTATACGCAAACCGCATGGCTACTTATGCAGCGCCCCCACATAAGTAACTGCTATGTAGCGGAGCGTTTTTGGAAAAAGTCCCTGGCGTTTTTTTCTCCCACACCGAGCGTAAAAAAAAGTTGAAAAAAGCAGAATTGTCACTTGTCGTCACAAAGGAAACTCTTTGGAAACTTTCAGCAGCTGTCAAAACAAGAAACAATGGCGGACAAATCACTCATGAAAGTACCGGTGGAGCGATTAGTAGTATTAATTACTGAACATGTCAAGATATATGACATGTCTAATTGAGAATGAGTAGTTGTTGTCACGGCACAGAGCCCCACCCTAGTTACCATGGTAACCCCCCCCTTCCGCCATGTTGGAAGGTACGCCCCTCCGAGTCCAGCTTTGCGTTATTGTTGACACGGTAGCTGCTAAACCTAATGTTGTGGAAACCATAAGAACAGTGGGTTACAATTTTTTAGGTCGTTCTCCATTTAGGTTCCCTAAATGGAGAAAGCACTTAGGAGAGCAAGTATCCGACATCACGAGGAGACGTCGGATTTCCTGGGTGGCTGCAATTAGAAGAAAGGACCTTACTTTCGATCACATTCCCCAGTCGATGAGAGTGTGTTCTCTGCATTTTCACTCGGGTATGTTCTCTAAAAATGTCTTTAAATTTGTTTATATTGTCGTCTCTTAAAGCCACAAAGTGTACCTTATGTTGGTGCGAACCCTGTTGTCTAGCCTGCTAGCAGCTAGCTAACTACATAACAAACTGTTGCTTCTTCGAAAACGCTCGATGGCCAACCATCAATGTTGTTTTAAACAAAACTAGTTGAGATTCTGTTCATGATATTCCAGTGTTTCCCACAGAAAATGTGTTAGTTAAGGTGGTGATCGTTTGGGGAAAATTCACCACACCAAGATGACCAACATCAGTCCTTTGCAACATGATTGTTTTGAGCTTTCCTCAAGATAATCACCACCTTAACTAACACATTTTCTGTAGGAAACACTGAAGGTGCATTGTCCCCTGTGTCCTTAGCCTTTGTTCTGCGAGATCTTTCGATGTAAAGCTTAAAGCATTGATTAGATTGATGAGTTTTCATAATGTAATTATTCTGTTCTAGGTAAACCATCATATGAGATGTTGGAGAACCACCCTGACTGGACACCATCTTTGCGGTTAGGCCACAGTGAGGTCAAGACAACAGATGAAGCGAGATATCAGCGGCAAGTAAAGCGCAGCATGACCCAGCGCCAGGAGCAAGTGCCACCGCTGGCAGAGCATCAGGAGCAGCAGCCGCCATCCGCGGCATAGGAGCAGCAGCCGCCATCCCCGGCACAGGACCAGCGGCCTCCATCCCCTGGCCAAGCAGAGAATGTTTATTGTCCAGTATGCCACACCAGTTTGTGGAATCATTCGGGAAAAATGTAGCCGCCATTGTGGACTGTTTCGAGGTGTTTATTGAAAAACCCTCAAATGAACTGGCAAGGGCACAGACTTTCTCTCAGTATAAACATGCATACACCATGAAGTACCTAATTGTGATTACACCCCAGGGTGTCATTTCTTTCATATCCGAAGGGTGGGGTGGGCGCACTAGTGACAAACATATAACAGAGCAAAGTGGTTTCCTCAACAAACTGTTGCCAGGTGACATTGTGCTGGCAGATAGGGGCTTTAATATCAGGGAAAGTGTGGGTATGATGTGTGCTGAAGTTAAGGTACCTACGTTCACAAGGGGTCATGCACAGCTGGATGCGAAAGATGTGGAGGAGACTAGGGCCATAGCACATCTCAGGATTCATGTTGAGAGGGTGATTGGTGTTGTGCGCAACAAATTTATCTTACACTCCACTGTACCTGTGAACATGCTTATCAAAGGTGAGGGTGAAAACCTAATGCCGATTGTCACTGTTTGCTGTGCCTTAACAAATATGTGCAAAAGTGTTGTTTGAGTGCCTCCTTGCTGTTTTGTGTTGAAATAAATTCTTGAAACAACTTGATATGGCTTAACACTATTTATTGAGAAATGTTAAAATAGAAATAGAAATAAAACTATAAATAGAAATTGACACAGTGCCTTTCAAAAGGTTGAAACAGTAAACAGTGCAAAAGAACAATGTGCATTTAAAAATATTAAAAATAAACATTGACAAATATTTTAAACAATTGCAATAAATAACTCACAATGAACATTGCTTAAATATAATGTGCATGGATGTACAATCAATCAAACACTATTCAGCACAAGAGGGGGCAAAACCATGGAGTGTCAGCAGAAGGGGTGTCCACAAGCCCCACGCAATGGAAGTGATACCACTGAATTCTACAGTTCTGGTTGTCACAGGCCACCATTTGACCTTCCTCTGGTCCAGCACAGAGACACCACACTGCGTTTATTCTCTTTGGTGCTTTTTTGGCAGGCTTCTTCCTTGGCCTCTTCACCACTGTCTGTGGCTGCAGTAGTTCACGAAGCACACTGGGGCCAGGTGATGCTTGGGAGGTAGGTGGTATTGAGAAATATTGCACCACAAGTTCAGGGAGAGCCACCTTCACAAAGAAGTCCTGTGCCTTCTGAAGCCGTGCATTCCAAAACGTTTTGTCTGGAGCTATGCGCAGAATCACACAGTCCTTCAGTGTCCACACAACAAAGTCACAGTAGGCACTCTCTGTTACAAACAGTTGGGTCTGTACCTGGGTGTAGTACTGGTGGTTCTTCTTGAGGTGCACCTGACCATCATTAACATGCAGACAGAAGTTGCGGTCATCTGATGAGCATGCATCAAGGATTGTGCTGTCCTTGTACTTCGCGGGGCTTTTCACTTCTATGCAGCCTTTCCCACAACAGGTGCAAGTAACAATGGCATCTGGCGATGCTCCTACCTGTGGGAAGGCCGGGTTGACAAAAAAACCACAAGTTTCCACTTGTTGATCGGTGTGCTGATCTTTTGTTTGGGCATTGTATGCCTGCCTCGCTGTCTCTTCATGTTTGATGCCCCAACTGGCTGCTGTTCCTGGCCCACGTGTAGGATAACAAACCCTCTTTATGGTGGAGAGTGCTGGTGAAATAATGTCTGTTGCATAAACACAATGCATTGAGGAGGCTGTGATTCTGCCTGCCCATGCAGCAAACCAGAGTGATGAGGTGTGCTGTCCCCACGTCCTTCTCTCTATCTGCACTGCCTGTTCCTCGGACACATCAGCAATGCTCCCTATGGTCTGGCAGTGCTTCTGCAGCGCAGGCAAGTCACTCTTATCAAGGCCACTTCCATTAGCCAGAGACTGTAAGCTGCGAATGGGCTGAATAGGGTCTCTGAACTCATCGCAGTATTCGGGTAGCACACTCAAAATTGCTGTTCTTGTCCCTGTCATGCTGATTTCCCGGTAGAATACTGCTAGCTCATCCGGTGTTGGTGTTGGTGTGTCTTTGGCTGTTTTGGCACGACCTTGTTGATGCTGCTTGGCAGCTTCCAGTAGGCCGGTTCGTCTGTGACTGTGGCCTTCTCCTTTAACCGTACACAGGCATCGACCATAAACAGCAGGGCTCCGACATGGGTGCACGACTCTGCTACACCAGCCATGCATGTACAGTGGGCCGAACACACTTGCCCCGATGGTGTAAAGATGACCCATGAGATGAGTGGAGGCTCGCAGAGCCGTCGTGAATGCATGACCTGTTAGATACAAGAGGTAAATAAATTAGAGAAACAGTAAAAAGCCTTGAAGACAAGGGACACATTTTATTTCAAGTTACAGCCTAGTCTAGACTTCAGATTTCCATTTGTCTGCAGCCTGAATCTCACAGACCTTACATTCACACCGTTAATGGCTTTAGTCTAACCCGACCATTAACACACCATTAACTACCCTAGCCTAACCAGAACTGGTTTGTCTACTTCGAAAGTCCCCAACACCCAATACACAATGCCTAGTATGTATCATTGGGCTAAAATCAAATTACAACTTTACATAAGCATAACAAGCTGCAAAACATGTGGGAAGTTAATCTAACGTTTGTGTACATGGAACATCTTGTTACAATCTAGTGTTTACGAAACAATTGCAGTAAATTACTTTGTCACTTTGGTCAAGAAGTGTCTGGTAAATGCAATGTATTCACAACACATTAGCATTAACATAAAACTCAAAAGGTGAAGCAACTTACCTTTGCCAGTACAACGGTGTTTTGAGCGTTTGGAGGCTTGTAGATGGCCAGGTCTTGCACCCAACCACAGCAGAATGTCTCATAGCTTTCTAGCGATTTATGGCTTTTAAATTCTTGCATCGTATATTGACTGATGCCAAAAACCAAGTAGTTCACTATGTCCATATATGTGCAAGGTGGTAAAAGGTCCAGGTCTCTGTCCCATTCTGCTGCAGGTCGACGTTGTTTAAGTCCGACAGCTTCTCCTCATACCTCTGCTTGGCGTTGGCAATGAGTTTGTTCCTGTAAGGACCCTTTTCCTTCGCCTTACTCTTCTCCATGTATTTCTTTATTTCTATTTCGTAATGTCTCCTGCGTCTCTCCTCGCGTCTTTCCTCCTCTGTCTCTATGCCGCTCTGACTATGTTGCCCCTGGCAATCGATAGCCGTGGATGCCGGCATGGCGGACGGGCTCAAACCCCTCCCCTTCCCAAAAACCATTCTCAATAGCCTGCCAGCTTTTTTTTTTAATTGAGAAAACGGTCGGCTCAACTTTTCCCTATCACAAAAATGCTAGGTGTGAACACGCCCTTACATTGGAGAACGTCCCTAATCTACAGCTGACCTTAGCTGAAGATGAAGACGTACACTGTTGCCATATGGCATGCTTATGGGGGGCAAAGAATTAAGGGTTGAGCTAAAATGTCTATACTATTATTATTCTGTCCTTTACGCTTTACAGAGTGTTACACAGATGTGGTTGTAGATGTGTAGATGTGGTTTATAACTTAGATTATAGCACAAGGGAGTGTAACATCTTATCTTGTGTATTATTGAATGATATTCAGGGACATTTTGTAATAAAAGCATTTCCATTTTAACAAAGTAACTTCTAATTCTGATCAGTCCACTAAAAGGAAAATAACACTACATCAACATTAATAACTGCTTTTGATAACCATTGTTCAAATCACTACAACACTTTCTGCCCTGCAGGCTAATAGATACCAGATCAGTGACAGTCAGTGACATCTGTAGGGGGTAGGGCTTATCTAAATGAGATGCAAATGAGCACCATTGTGTTCCCCAGCCAAGAAGTGAGGCGAGAATTGCAAATTTTTAAGAGCTGTTTTCTCACTGAAAGGTTTTGAGATGTGCATACTTTCAAATGGCCACAACTTCAAATATTATCAAATTTCCATGTGTTAGACATTGTTGCTTAGAAACTACACTTTCAGAATCTGTGAATAACTCAAAATGCCTCTGGGACGACATGTGGCTGGTTTTTCCACGGTCTGCCACAAATGCATTCTTCAAACATCATCTACCTGTGTCCTGCGTCGGAGGGCCCCAGCAAAAGCCACTAAGGTGGTGTGTGACAGGAGAAACTGCCACATAGCCAATCATAAGTCCATCCAATCCATCTCTTAAAAGGCTGTGGTGCAAGTTTAATGAATTTGCACATTTGCTTGTTGGTAATGAACATTTAAACTGTTATTCATTGTATTTGATGTTGTTGGGTATCACAAAACGTAATATAATACGAACAAGTAGGTACTATTTTAGCAGTTTGCGATTGATTTTCATTTCCCCCACAATGCATTGCATTATGTCACGTCGGGGAGACGACAGACCAAAGCCCGCCTTGAGACCATTGAGAGAGACGAGTAGAGAGAGACTAGTAAGAGATTGTTCAGCAGATTATACAGATAAATATATATATATATATATATATATATATATTTATCAGGGGTCGCGTTAACTGAATATCTTCCGTCATTGACCGTTTTTTTAAAACGGTGATGGAAAAATCTGAGGGCCGTCCGTCATTTTGACAGATTGCATTTCACACCCTGACCACTTGGTGGCGATGAGCATATTAATTGGCTCTTGTAGAAGAAGAAAAGTAGAAAAGAAGAAAGAAACAACAAACCCACTTGAAACATTTGATTACGCGCAAGCGGGCATGTGAGGAACCTAGAAGCTAGGGTTGGGCGATGGCCCTTAAATTGGCAGTTGTTTACAGTAAAACATCGTGATGATGATCTCGTCGTCTGGGGGGGGGGGCGGGGCCGTTAATAGGCGGCCCACGAAACGGGCCGCCTATTAACGGCATGGACCAACACTTTTAATAATCGTATTTACCGTATAACTGCACATAACTTTATTTAAAAGCAATCAAATGGAACACGTGTGTTTGTATTTTGGTGTCCGGTGTGTGTGGATGTGCGGCTCCATCAGCGGAGCGGTTCATGTTAATAGCGGAGTCCGGGAGGGTTCACCTTCACGGCGTGGGATGTGTGACTATCGTCTTAAAAAATACAAAAGATATTCAACCGATATTCACGCTCCGAATTACAGCGATCAGACACGGGGAACTAAAGCCGCGATCACCGGTATGAGTCCCATGTGTCTAGCGGTGTCTACCTGCCAGGTGTTTACCTGCCCAGGTGTATTGGTCAGTATTTCTGCAGCGATTAGTTAAATCAGGGCTTGTTGCGACCACGGATGTATTCGGTTTGCGATGCTCATGCCTTCTTATTTTTATGTTTTACTTTTTGCTCGACTAATGAAAACGTATTCGACTAAGCCTCCGTCGACTATTAGGGGGCAGCCCTAGTTAACTTATAGCACTTCATATGGACCATTAGTTATATTTTCAATTTATTTACAGAGCAATCCCTGCAAAGTTTTTAGGTAATAACTATAGAAGAGACTATAGGATTAGTGTGTGTCGGACGAGGGGGGCGTGGCATCACGATGGTGGCTCTCCATCGTGACCCTACTAGAAGCCACCTTGAAAACTCGTTCGCTTGGGGGCGTGTTGACTAGTGGATCAACTAGCTCCCCCGTGTTGACTAGTGGATCAACTAGCTCCCGCCCGCATTGTGGTGATGAATCACCGTCAAGCCCCACTATACGCGAAATATCCGCGTGATGACAGTCAAGCCCCACTATACGCGAATTGCTTGGCGGCCGATATTCTTACATATTCTTCTGCTTGATGTGTGTATCCACGGTGTGGATTATTTGTTCAGCTTGTTTGGACTGAATATTAATTAAAAATGAATTAAAATTAAATGCTATTGAACGTGTCATTATTATCATTTAAAAAATTAAAGTGACCGGTAAAAATAGATTATGACGGGATTTTTATGACCCTGTCAGTCAAAATGACGGACAACGAAAAAGTCTAGTGCAACCTCTGATATATATACTGTATATATATATATATATATCAGTGGAGGCTTCTCCATTGAGGAGAGGGAGGAAGATCCTCCTTAACATTGTTGAGAATAAAAAATGTAGATTGCCCAGACTATTGTAATGAATTAATGCCCTTAAATATGACTACTTTATTGCCTTTGAATATATAATGTTTGTTTCCCTGGGTGAAGGGACATTAGCACCCCCTATCGCCTATTGACAATTACTTCAGGGAGGAACGTCCTCCCTCCGTCTCCATTGACACCCATTCATTTCCCCGAAAGTACTGGCGGCCGGTGGATAACATGGGTTTCAATGGGAGAGAGGAGGAAAATCCTCCTCTGAGTGGGTGGGACCTTAAGGGGTCTGATTCGCTCAAAAATCTATCCGTCTGCGCTATGAACCAATAAGCAGGATCCCTGGCTGTTGAGCAGTGTTGCCAGATTGGTCAGATTTCCCACCAAATTGGGCTACTTTTAACCATGTTAGGCTGGAAAAATTATCATTGGGCGGGAAATCTGCCCAATCTGGCAACGCTGTCGATAACAAACCCGGTCTGCATTGCCGCGGTGCTCAGTCTAAAGAAACGCAGAGCAAGGCAAGGCAGCTTTATTTATATAGCGCATTTCATACACAATGGCAACTCAATGCGCTTTACATAAAACAATAAGAATTGAAATAAAAATTTAAAAAAATAAAATAAAAATAAATAAATAAAAACAACTACAGAAGAATAGAAAGACATAAAATACTATAAGAGCAGCATAAAATCATGATTTAAAAGGACATAGTGCAGTTAAAATTTACAATTTAAAGTGCTTTGAACAAGCTCAATCATAAGCACAGGAGAAGAGAAGTGTTTTTAACCTGGATTTAAAAATGTTCACAGTTGGGGCTGATTTCAGTTCAGCTGGTAGTTTGTTCCAGTTTTGTGCAGCATAACAGCTAAAAGCTGCTTCACCATGTTTAGTTTGAACTCTGGGCTTCACTATCTGACCTAAGTCAGTAGATCTCAGAGCCCTACTGGGTTTGTATTCTACTAAGATGTCACTCATGTATTCTGGACCTAAACCATTCAGTGATTTGTAGACAAGTAGCAGAACTTTAAAATCTATTCTATAGCTGTAAAGACTTTAGAACTGGAGTAATGTGCTCTGATCTCTTTGTTCTGGTTAAAACTCGAGCTGCTGCATTCTGAATGAGCTGCAGCTGTTTAATGCTTTTTTGTGGGAGTCCAGTCAGAAGACCGTTACAGTAGTCGAGTCTACTGGAGATAAAAGCATGAATCAACTTCTCCTGGTCTGTTTGAGACATAAAACCCTTCACTCTGGATATGTTCTTAAGCTGATAGAAGGCTGTTTTGGTGATGGATTTGATATGACTGCTGAAGGTCAAATCTGAGTCTATCAGCATGCCAAGGTTTCTGACTTGGTCCCTAGTTTTTAGAGAGAGTGACTCGAGATGTTTAGTGACGGCAATCCTCTTCTCTTTATTGCCAAAAACAATTACCTCAGTTTTGTCCTGATTTAATTGAAGGAAATTTTGGTTCATCCAATTTGTTACTTGCTCTAAACAGTGACACAATGACTGTATTGGACTGTAGTCATCTGAGGACAGTGCTATGTATATCTGCGTGTCATCTGCATAACTGTGATAGTCTACATTAGAGTTCTGCAGAACTTGACCCAAAGGCAGCATATATAGACTGAACAGAAGGGGTCCAAGAACTGACCCCTGAGGAACTCCACATGTCATAGCCATTCGATTGGATTCATAACTTCCAATGGTCACAAAATAACTCAGCTCTTCCAAGTAGGACCTGAACCATTCTAGGACTGTTCCACTGAGTCCTGCCCAAGTTTCCAACCTGTTCAACAATATACTGTGATCCACAGTGTCAAATGCAGCACTGAGATCCAACAGGACCAGAACTGACACCTTGCCTGAGTCAGTGTTTAACCTAATATCATTTAACACTCTAATAAGAGCTGTTTCTGTACTGTGGTGAGGTCGGAAGCCTGATTGAAATTTGTCAAAGAGGCCACTGGAATTCAAGAAATTGCTGAGTTGATTAAAAACCACTTTCTCAACGATCTCGGCTATAAAAGGAAGATTTGAGATAGGTCTGTAGTTGGTTAACATGGAAGCATCCAGCGATCTCTTTTTTAAGAGTGGCTTAATGGCAGCTACTTTTAGGGATTTAGGAAACGTGCCCGATTGCAGTGAGCTATTTAGTATTTGTCGCAAATCTATTTGGACAGAGTTCACAATAGTTTTTAAAAAGTCTGATGGCATTGTGTCAAGACAGCATGTTGATGGTTTTAGATGCTGAACTGTTTCCTCTATGGTTTTTTGGTCAACTGTATTAAATTCTGACATCGCAGTTGAGTTATTCCTGGGAGGTCTTAGGGATTGCGTTATTTTATTGTTTTGTTGATTTGTGTTAATATTTAACCTTATGGACTGGATTTTTTCACTGAAAAAGCAAGCAAATTCATTGCATTTTGCTGTGGAAAGGAGTTCTGGAGCGATCTGTTTAGGGGGGTTTGTCAGCTTATCAACCATAGCAAATAGAGTGCGAGTGTTGTTGATGTTCTTATTAATAATTTCAGAAAAGTGTCGCTGTCTAGCCTTGAGTAACTCATAGTTAAAATTACAAAGACTTATTTTGTAGAGGTCATGGTGAATTTGGAGTTTAGTTTTTCTCCACTTACACTCTGCTTTCCTGCATTCTGTTTTTAAAGCCTTTACCATCATAGTGTTCCTCCATGGTGTTTTCTTTCTGATCAAGGTTGTCTTAGTTTTAATAGGTGCAACAGCATCCATGACATTTGAGATTTTCCAGTTAAATTTATCTAGGAGTTCATCAACTGACTGCACTCACAGTTGGTGACATAGCTATAGCCTCCATAAACTTTGCACTGGTATTCTCATTTATGTACCTTCTCTTAACAGACACAGAGGTCAACTGAACATTTGGAATGATCTGTAAGTCAAAGAACACACAGAAATGATCAGAAAGAGCCAAGTCCTTAACATCAACAGAAGAAATGTTAACACCTTTAGAGATAACCAGATCCAGAGTGTGGCCTCGAGTGTGTGTGGGCCCTTTCACATGTTGCAAGAGGCCAAAAGTGTCAAGTAGAGCAGAGAGTTCTTTGGCATTACTGTCCATGTTATTGTCTACGTGAATGTTAAAATCCCCTGTTATGATAAAAAAGTTGTAATCAATGCAGATAACTGACAGCAGTTCAGCAAACTCATCAATGAATTTTCCTGAGTATCTTGGAGGTCTATAAATGATTAAAAAAAGGATTTTTGGAACACCTTTTAGTAAAAAACAGATATTCAAAAGAGCTAAAATCACCTAATGTAATTTCCTTGCACTGAAATACAGATTTAAAGATGGCAGCAACTCCCCCGCCTTTCTTACCAGTTCGACACTTGTTCATAAAACTGAAATTTGTTGGTGCTGCCTCATTGAGAATAGCACAACAGCTACCTTCAGTCAGCCATGTTTCACTAAGAAGTAAAAAATCTAGATCATAGGTCATAATGACGTAATTAACTAACAGTGATTTGTTGACTAGTGATCTGATATTGAGTAGAGCTAATCTTGTGGAGATAGCAGGAGACACTGGTATATTTCGAGGTTGACATGCTATACTTAATAAATTGGCAGATTTACCCTTTTTATTTCTCACCAGTTTAACCTTTCTTCTGTTACCTGTCATCACAGTGATTGAGAAGGCTATCTGAACTCCATAGGGCCCTGACTTTTCCTGGGGGAGAACATTATTGGTATCAGTATTGCAGCCTGGACCCGGCACGTATCAGTCTGACTCACAGATTATCTGAGTCAGAGGAGGTGGGGGGGCTCTGTGACGTGGGGCTGGATGAGGAGGGGGATTTAGGGGAGAAAAAATGGGATTTGGACGTGGTGTGAGTTGGAAATCCAGAAAAAGGGGGAATGGGGAATCCGGACTGCGTGGAGAGAATGAAAGGCTGGATGGGGTCCCAGTGGGCGAAAGTTGGGAGTCTCCTGGTGGGGCTGGGGGAGACTCCACTTGTTGGGCTGTTGGGGCTGGGGGAGACTCCTCATGTTGGGTTGTTGGGGCTGGGGGAAGCTCCTCGTGTTGGGGTAAGGATGATGACGTTAAAACCTCTCTCTCTAGGTGTGCTGTCCTTCATGGTCACTCCTTATCTCAGGCGGTAGTAGTTTTTGTCCAGAAGGCTGTCTTATCTGTTGTTTTGGATTGTCTCGCCTCTTGTCCTTGGCAGGGGCTGCTGGTGACCGACGCAAAAAATCAAAAATGTTGTAGCTTAACAGCTGTACTCCTGACTTGTTAAGGCAAAATCCATCTGCCTCAAAGAGGTGTCTGCGTTCCCCAAAAAATTTGAAATTGTCAATGAAGTTCACTGATTGAGCAGCACACGTATCTTTGAGCCATCTGTTTAGCATCAACAGCCTGCTGAATCTCTCGTCTCCTCGCCGAACTGTTGGTAGAGGTCCACTGATAAACACCTCAGTATTCAGACATCGAACTTTGTTCAGCAGATCATTAAAATCCCTTTCACTTTTTGTTTTAGCCACATTCCACGGCTGTTTTCTCCTTGGTACTGGGGTTGAAGAGACCCTCCTGTGTGACGGCAGTGCAGGCCACTCAGTATCATCACGAGTCTCCAGGTGCTGGGTTCTGCCTGTTAACCATCTTCCCATATCTGAGGGAGGCGATTTATCTTTACATGAATTATGCCTTGGCTTTGAACAAAGCATTTGTCTGTTAGCCTGCTCCTTTCCACTGATTTGGGTCATCGGTAGAGTGGTTTCATTCCCATATTGACCATTTACCTCCACGTTGACTTCGAGTCGCAGAATCTTTGTCTCCAGTACTGCTATCTTCTGGAGAAGTTTGTGGTAGTCATCCGTGGAAAAGGGAGGCATCTTGTTGCTAATTAGCTTAGCTCCACAAATCCAGTCAGTATAGTGCAGGCTTATGCTGCTGATAGGCCACACTCACGAAGTAAAAAGTGTTTAAATAATAGTGGTAGCCTTCAGATACTTTCATAAATTAAGCTCCCAGTGATTTAGAAGTATCCAGGACCCGCTTTTCATAAATTTTGTAGCAAAAGGATAAGATTACAATGGGAAAAAAAAGAAAAGTAATAAAGTAGAGAGCGAAGAGCGAAGCGTCTGTTTGGTGCTAAGTTAGCGACCAAAGAAAGAGGTAGACCACTTCCCAAAATCAAGGTCACCAAAAGTAATGGAAACGTCAGTGTTGTGAGTGCTACATGGTTTACATGGTGCTTTTATTTTTTTTACATTTTAAATTTTTTTTTTTAAACTTCAGTCAGTGAGGGCAAAAATAGGCCCAATGATAGGCCCTGATTTTTTTTATTTACTTTTAATCTCTCTCTGAATCTCTCGTCTCCTCGCCGAACTGTTGGTAGAGGTCCACTGATAAACACCTCAGTATTCAGACATCAAACTTTGTTCAGCAGATCATTAAAATCCCTTTCACTTTTTGTTTTAGCCACATTCCACGGCTGTTTTCTCCTTGGTAAAATTGGCATTTTACGGACTATTTTTGACTCTCACAGTAATACGGGACAAAGTGCGTCCCTTTTCAGCTCAATACGGGACGGGTACTTTTGTTTCTTTTTTTTTTTTTCCCCCACCACCACCCCCCCTCTTCGGAGGACAACTTTATTTTAATAAAGCAATATATTTTTCCAATGCAATACAATATGATACATTACATTAAGTTCATTTACATGTTTGTCCTACCGCAACCATCTATGTGACCCTGGAATCATATAGCACCATGTATGAAGTGAAACATCAAACACATGAAACGCAACAAGGTAACAGACAGACAAGTGAGACGGAGAGACAGACAGACAGACAGGCAGGGAGACAGACAGTGGGATGGGACGATGACAGAACTGACAGGACGGGACTAGGCAGTTACACATAGGGATGTATTCTTAGTAATTGAGTGGAAAGGTCTGTGAGTAGTCATGGTCGGGTTATGGGAAAGGGCTTTGGTAACATGCTATGTTTGAGTGTTGCTAATATGTGTCTATATGTAGAATGGTGAATGTAGGGGGGAAAGGAGGAAATATAGTTAAATAAAAAAATTAATTAAGTTTAATCAATTGATTATTTAATCAATTAACTAATCAAATAAATATACAAATAAAGACAGAAAGGGGGGCAAGGAAAGGGGGGGGGGCTTATGGTTATGTTTTTGTTGAATTTAAAAATGATAGAAAAGGGGAACAGGTGTTTTCAAAGGCTGACATTTGCTTCCCTCTATGTGCATGATGTTTTTCTATTGTAATGTATTCTGTGATTAAGTTTTTCCAGTGATTGATATGGCATGATTTCTTTGATTTCCAGTTTTGGAGGACTACTTTCTTAGCCACCGCTAGAGAGATGAGCAAGGGGTTTTTGAAGTGTTGCGTAATGTGGATTTTTGAGATGTCATTAAGAAGACAGAGTGTTGGAGATGATGTGATGTGATCCAAAAAGAGTAGACTGGTTGACAGAGCCACATGGCGTGCAGATAGTCGTCTGTGCTACCTAAAGTGCATTGTAAACAAATATCTGTGTTGGCTAAGCCCATTTTAAACATTTTACTTTGAGTGATGTGAGATCTATGAATGAATTTACTGTCTAAGTTGTAGGTTTGTGTTAGTGGTCATGGGAAATGTGATATTGCACATTTGTTCCCAATAATCAGAGTTGGGAGAGAACGCCAAGTCATTTTCCCACTTGGTTGTTGGGAGTGTTATTGTTGTTTTTAGGTTTGTGATCATTGTATATAGCTGGGAGGTTAATTTTTTGAAGTTATTAATTTTCATGAGTTTTTCTACAAGTTCAGATGGTTGTAATGTGTTGTTGGTGAGGCTTGTTTTATCTTTGTATGTTGATCCATTTAACTAGGTATTGTAACTGATTTGCCAGGAAGTAGTGATGGAAGTTTGGTGCCTCAAGCCCGCCATGTGATTTTTTATTTTGCAGTGTTGAGAGTGATATTCTGGGTTTTTTATATTTCCAATAAAATTGTGTTGTTAATGAATTGAGAGTTTTGAACCAATTGTCTGTGGGAGTAGTGGGGATCATAGAGAAGAGGTAGTTAATCTGAGGGAGAATTTTCATTTTGACAGCAGCTATTCTTCCGATGAGTGTGAGTGGGTGTTTTGACCAGCGTTTGAAATCGTCTTCAATTTTCCTGAGGAGGGGAGTATAGTTGAGGCTAAAAAGCTCTGACAGCCTATGGGAAATATGAATCCCTAGGTATTTGATGTTGCCAGTTTGAAAGTGGGGGGATGTGTCCTGAGCTCCAGAATCCCATGCATTATCGGAGAGAGGCAGTAAGATTGATTTGTTCCAGTTAATAGTGTAATGTGAGACATGAGAAAATCTATTGATGATATTGAAAGTTTCTTTAAGTGACACCTGTGGGTTCTGTATATAAAGTAAGAGGTCATCTGCATATAAACTGATTTTGTGTTGTACGTTTGCTACCTGAATTCCTTTGATTATGCTGTTTTGTCGTATTGCTGCTGCAAGAGGTTCAATGAAAATGGCAAAGAGGGAGGGCGAGAGAGGGCATCCCTGTCTGGTGCAGTGTGAAACTCTGTGAAGTGATTCCGTTAGTGGTAATTGTGGCCCTTGGTGATGTGTACAGTGTTTTAATCCAGTGGATGAACGACTCTCCGAAGCCAAACCTGTGGAGAGTGTTGAATAAAAATGACCAGTTTACCTTATCAAAAGCTTTTTCTGCATCAAGTGAAATGATAATGGTTTTCTGTTGTGTTTCTTGTGATATATTGAATAGGTTGAACAGTCTGCGGACATTATCTGTGGCGTGTCTATTTTTTATGAAGCCTGTCTGATCTGGATGAATGAGTGTGGGAGTGACTGTTTCTATTCTGGTGACTAGTGCTTTGGTGATCATTTTCAAGTCAGTGTTCAATAGTGAGAGAGGTCGGTAGCTAGAGGGATGAGATGGATCTTTGTCTTTGTTTTAACAGTAAAGTCATGGCTGCTGTATTCATGTGTGTGGGTATGGTGGAAGAGGTTTTAATTTCTATAGTTACTCTGTTGAATAGTGGTGCTAATATGTCCCAAAAGTGTCTGTAAAATTCGGCAGGGAGTCCATCTGGTCGGGGTGATTTGTTGCTAGGAATTTTATTGAGTGCTTCGGTGAGTTCATTGAGGCTAAGAGGTGCGTCTAAGATGTCGGTTTGTTCTTTAGTTAATTTGGATAAAGTCACATTGTCTAGGAAGGCGTCTATTTCCAGTTGTGTTGGTTGGTGGGTGGGGGAATAGAGGTTGATGTAAATATTCCGAAAAATGTTGTTTATATCCTGTGGGTCTTGATTAATGTTTCCTGCGGAGTCCAAAATGGATGGGATGATAAATGTTATAAATGTTAATTGTGGGTCTTGCCACCTCTTCCTCATCCTAGTTAGACGCCATAGTTCTAGTACAAGGCTGAGGCTACCTTCCACCACGTCTCCCTCACGTGACGTCATCACCGAATTGCTTTAAAAAGAACCATTACTACCAAAAACTACAAAAACTGGACTTTAACACCATTTTGGAGACATTTCTAACTTTATATACATATCTTGAGTGCTTTATGTACCCATTAATCGACAGTGGTGTTTAACCTGCACCACGGCCTTTAAGTCTTCCATACATTAATAGGAAAAAAACACAAGCATCTAATAATGTAATAAGCATGTAGTCACCAAACAGGTGTAGCTGTTTTATGTGCTACCTGGCATGTTTTTCAAACAAGGCACTTCTAGCTTCACAAAGGAAAATCCGATTTTTGGGTGGAATCAGTGGGTTGACTTCAACCCACTGATTCCACTGATCATTTTTTGTATGCCATATATTTTGTCAACCTTTATTATAGCCTTTATTTCAATAGATATGTATATGGGTTTTTTGTACCTTTGAAATGGGAAGAAGACATGTAGCGTCGGACCACAGGCTGAAATTTGAACCTGGATCACTACAAGGCATAGATTGGTCTGGCCAGGCTTCAAGATATGCGCTTGCGTCTGAACCACAGTGGTTCGGACCAATAAGAGCATGGTTTCTCAACGGGGGCGGGGGCGCTGGACGTGTGAGGGCTGGTATGGGGGCGCTCAGGCACGAATGGGGGCGCCAAAATTTGGCTTGTACAAAGTTCATTTGAACTCACTCTTTTAAACTTTCATGGTTTCCCAACTAAAAATAAAGCTGCTGTCTGAGACCAAGAACCCGAGTCTGCTGCTTCCACTGCTGGGTAAAAGGGAGTAAACACCGACGTCGCCCCTGGAGATCTCCCCTCTGCTCCCTGATCACGATCGGACAAGCCGAGCAGGAACGGTCTCCATAGTAACGCCCAAACAAATCCACCACAGCAGCAGCGAAACCCGGGAAACAAACGCTACTTTTGACAGCTGTCACCTCATCTTCGCGGGCTAAAACTTAAATAACCAATGAAAACGTACACAAGCACGATAATGTAACCACGTTTAATCACACACAACTTTTATTCGGTAACCGAATATATTCGGCCCAATATTGCAAAAAAAGCCATATTCGGTGGAGAGTGAAAAACAAGGCCGAATATATATATTAAATATTAGCGCCGCGTTTTAATGACGCAAGCAAACAACGTGCAGTGACGCGGCGCGTTTTACTGACGCAATGAAAGAACGTGCAGTGACGCGGTAAACATAAACAAAGGTGTCAGCACTGTGGAGATATTTCAAAGTTACGGAGAACGAAAAAAGAATTGCAGTTTGCAGCCGAAATATAAAGTATAGTATAAGTAAGGGATAATGCCTAATGAAATGAATGGACTTCGCGGAAGCAACCATTCACGCCTCCGCGTCGTCCATTAATTTCTGTTAATGGACACCTCGAAGGGCATTATCCCGCTTATACCATGGTCACTTACGAGAGAAAGAAATATTTAATCAATTAATAATACTTTAATGCGTTTTAGACTTAAAATCGTGAGGTCTTTTTTTATTTTTACAAGTCGAGCGGACTATTTAATATCTTATATAACATAGCCTATTTAATATTTTACCGACCAATCACATCGTAAGGGGCGATGGTTCCGTGTTAGAGGTAAACAATGGCTGCTGCTGCTGGCGAACAGCTGTCTTTCGACTCGGCTTTGGCCGCGACTCTTCAAGACTTGAAGTTAACATTTTCTTTGAGAAAAGAACAAAGAACGGCACTGAAGTCTTTCCTCAAAAAGAAAGATGTATTCGGAGTTTTGATTAATTACGTAGTCAGAGCTGTCGCTCTGACTACGTCACCTTCTTTGTTGCTCTGATTGGTTTTAGCGCTATCCTATTGCGTGCAGAGGGAACTTGAAAGACAACCGTTTATCCCGCCCACACTGCCAATGGAGCAATGCCAGACCCTACATCAGTCAACGTCAACTGGCGGCCCGCGGGCCAAATCCGGCCCGCCAGAGATTTCCATCCGGCCCCGATCGCGCGCACCCCCCCCGCCGGTCATAGGTCCGGGTTGTGTTACGATCGCGCGCATCTCCCCCCCCCCCCCCGTCGGTCGTAGGTCCGGGGTGGGTTACGATCGCGTGCACCCCCTGCCCCCCCGCCGATCGTAGGTCCGGGGTGGGTTACGATCGCGTGCACCCCCCGCCCCCCCCGCCGGTCGTAGGTCCGGGATGGGTTACGATCGCGCGTACCCCCCGCCGGGCGTAGGTCTCGGGTGGGTTACGATCGCGCACACCCCCCGCCCCCCCCGCCGGTCGCAGGTCTGGGGTGGGTTACGATCGTGCGCACCCCCGCACCCCCCCCCCCCCCCCCCCCCCCCCGGGCTTAAGTCCGCGGTTTGTTACGATCACGCGCATCTGGCCCTTACAGTGTCTGCAGAGAAAAATTCTGGCCCTTGGGCAAATTTAGTTGATGACCCCTGCCCTACATCTTTCTGATGTGGGTCTGGCTTGCCAGGCTAGCGAATAACGGCACTGAAGGCTTTTTCTTGTTTTCGCTCTCCTACAACGTCATATGGTTTGTTGAGCTGATTGATTGAAGTTAGCCCATGATACGTGAGACGGGGATAAACAGTTTCACCCAATCACCTGCCAAGTATTTTTGTGCCAGCCGTTTTCCAAACAGTTTCCACGGACAACCTCCCAGATGGTTCTGTGTAACAAACAAACCATTTTGCGCATAAGGTAAGGTTGAGCCACCACAGCTTGTATTTTCTCAGCGCTGTGTCTGTGACACAGTTAGTCTTAGATGGTTTCCTGGAATAACCCTTTACTCCATTGACCGACTGGCTCTCTGGGTTTTATGTTAAAGATGATAGAGCCACTGGACCCTGTCTTTCCCAAATGTCTGCCAGAGTGGTGAATACAATACTGGTAGCCTACTACCCCACACATAAAGAACTAGCTGTGATTTGAACCATTACCCCCTCATTAGCCTCGATTTCCAGTCTCTCCTATGAAACCTTCGTTGGCTGTGCGCCGCTGGTCCACAAGAGAGCCTGAGGAGGATCCTAACAGTTTGGGCAGGCCAATCACAAGTCAGGGGTGGTGCTTGAGCTGTGATTAGGCGGATTGGTCAATTGGCTTTGTTGAGGAAGAGTGGCATCTGATTCCATGGTTTGATGGGACCAACTCCCTTATGCCTGTATGGGAAGAAAACTAAAAGGGACATAAATGTAGCTAGACTAAAGGCCACTTTCCCGATAAAGAATATCCAAACATTAAATTAGAATTTTGTGTTTCACACGTATGTCACATGTGTTCCGTGTGATGTAACAGGGTTACATAATACCTGTATTGTATGTAATATATGTTCTTTTGTGTACGAGGATGTAGTATTGTTGTGCTGGTTGTGTAGAATCTAAAGCTGGTCGAAAATAGCCCTTGGGCCACCTCGTTTTCTTCCAAATAACCAAATAAAGTAGAAAGTGGAGACATAGCATAGTTTAACTAAATCAATAGCCGACCCAATTTCTTTTTTATTTTTTCAGATACATGTCATGAAGGAGCATGTAGGGGTTGGGCAGCATGCTCAAAGATGCCTACAGGTAGACTGCTGACATTCGCAGAACCTTTTGGCTGGGAGTCAAACACCCTAACCACTACTAGACTGCCCCTCTTAGTCGATTACCCTGGATACTTTTTTTTACGTTATATGCAATATGGGCCCTATAGGCACCTCTCCTTACTATTGTTGTTGCGGAACCATTTTAGTGAGCTAATGCTACAGAAATTAAATGTCTGTTGTTTGGGCCCCTGTACTGTCCTTGTTCCAAGCCACAGTGTGAAGGATCTGGTCAGAGGGGATAGGGGGGAGGAGGTATTAATAGGGGTTTGTGTGTGTGTGTGTGTATCTTAACATCCATATGTACTGTTTTGATGCAGATTCTCCAGGCTTCAGCTTAAAACACCTCAGTGTGTGCGCTTGCAAATGGTTATTTTCAACATCCTTAATGCCTTCACAAGCTAAATCCTTCTTCGAGTAGTTAAAAATGCAATTTTGTTTTCACCACCAGTGTAAACACTGTCCAGCTATGAAGTGTATAAATATGTAATATGAATGTGTCAAAAAAATACTAAACCAGCTGTTGTGAAGAAGCACTGGGAAGAAGGGAGGAAGAGAGGTTCTACTACAGTTGAGTATTCAACTTGTTACATGTTCTTATTTATATGCTTTAACAATGTAAATGTGTGAGAAAGCCCTTTGAATTGAATTGAGACACAATGAGAGAATATATAGAAAGATAGATATGAATGAGATGAGTGAATACAAAGAAAGGGGGATAGAGAGGAAATTGAGATTGAGTGTGTGTGTGTGCCTGTACGACACTGATAAGGCCAACCATACGGCCCAATCACAGCCCCATCATCACACCTACTGACATCATTCATTGCTACTGTTTGTCGAACTGCAGGGCGTGTGTGTCAGAGTGTGTGTACATGCTGACAAATCCGTATTGTGAAAACAGACGATTGCTCACCTCTCCTGGTGGCTGTGTGTGTGTGTGTGTGTGTGTGTGTCACCTCTCCTGGTGTGTGTGGGGGCGACGGAAAGGGCGTAGAACGTTTGTGTCCAAACTGATTATGTAGGGTTGGAAGTATCTTTCTAATTTGTGTAGTCAATTTTAGCAGATGCTTTAATCCAAAGTGAGTGACGTGGAGCAAATATACAAGTCATTGTATCTGTATTCCGTGTGACAGCTTGGGGTTGCTCAAGGAGACCTTGGGATCAAACCCCCCCCCCCCCCCCCCCCATCCGTACATACAGCCTGCTATAGCAGCGCTCAGGTTGTTAGTCCAGCAGAGCGCTTGGGATGAGGGGGTGTACACCTGGGGGGGCAGAGGGGCACCAAGGAGCCCTGGCTGTGCTTTAAGCCCAGACTGCCATTCAAACATTAGGACAGCGGGAAACTGCTGATGTCACTTTTGGCAATAATAAGAGGAACTCTCTTGTGAATATGTTGGGACACATAAGTTGAGAACGGTCAGAACCAGTCCTGCTGAGCTTTGTAGAGGTCGCTCTGGCTTTTAGTTCTAAACTGGACAACAAACAGACTGTAAGAGTATAAAGGCCTGGGGAAGTCAAAATGGAAAGAAATGAAAAAAAAAAAAAAATCCAATCTCATTCAAATGTCCAATTGAGTCCAATCATGAGAAACAAGTGTAGTCCAATCAAGAGCTAGGACTACACATGTTTGTGTGATTTTGTGGTTTGTGTGAATCTGGTTGTGTGCACATATAATACATGTATTTTCTGTGGCAGTCACCAACATCATGAATCTTGTGGAAAATGTTAATCCTTAAAAACGTACTTATAAAGATTTACTATGTGCGGTATCTTCTTCGAGTTGTTCTTTCTAAAACTTATTTTGTTTTTTTAAGGATACCCAGCAGCACTGGAGTGTATTCTTTAATGCCATCTTTAACACGGGACTAATCGAAGAGATTCTCTCTTTTCAACAAGCTGATGAGCTCAGCATGCAAAATAGGGGGGTGAACGTTAAACAAAATACCTGAAGATGAGCTTTCAGCTCCAGGAGGATTTGTGCAATGTGTAAAACAGCCAAACAGATTGCAATAGGATGGATTCCTGGATTCAAAGTTGGTGAATCAAAGCAAAGTGCAGAAAGGTCCACCAAAACTTGCTGAAACACACAACAGATTATGTGTGCATTTGCATTATGTTAATCAAACTCCATTCGATTAATTCCAACATTGTCTTTTCTCCTATTGCATCTCTGGTAAGCACTGGCAGGAAGGTTATATTAGCATGGAGGACATATCGTCTGATCCACACAACTGGACTCCCTATGGTGCAGTCTTATTTCAGTCTCATCATCAGTATGTTTCTGGTATTAGGTATTGCCAGTTCGAAAAGCTATTCAAACTTATGCTGGAAATGTCAGCACACAGACACTTTTATCCAAAGCAACTCACAGTGAGTTTTTCGGTGACTTACAGTGGTTTTTGTAATCTTTCTCAGGGATGCCTACAGGTAGACTACGGATGTTGGGATTTGCACCCAAAACCTTTGGCTGGGAGTCGAACATCCAAACCGCAAGAATATCCTTCCCCCCATAACGCAATTCCATTTAATTCCATTTATTTATTGACCTGGTAAAATTATGTGATTTCCAAACCTAGATTCCCAATAAGACATCAAATCCCAAAGAGAAACTATGTCTTCTAAACTTTGTAGATCATAAAACTAAAACCTGTCTCATGCCCTCTCTTTTTAAATCACATTGCACATCTGGACTCTGGCCTGCACACTAGGTTTTTAATGTGGAATCTAATTAAAATTCATTCCTTTCTCTTTGGTGTTGGGTGTGGTGTCCTTGTGGCAGGGGGGGGGGGGGGGTCATGGGAACAGTGAGCTCAGTAGGTCAGTGGAGTGCTATGTGTCTCCAGGGAGACAGGACAAGAATGTCTGTTTAGCTCCATAGTCACCTCTATGGAGCTAAACAGACAGGTTCTCCAGCCTGACTAGGGTGACTCTGCTGGGGTGAGCTGGTTTGGCTAATGCCCTTCAATGTGTTATCGATTTGTCCCATCTTTACAGAGTCTGAGCTCTCCTGTAGGCCTGCATTACATTTGGTATGTTTGGTCATTAAGCAGAGTCTTTCATCCAAAGTGACTTACAGCTAATTTGAATTACATGTTATTAAGGAGCAGGTAGGGGTTTGGGCATCTTTCTCAAGGATGTCTACAGGTAGACTGCAGGCTTTAAGGTTCAAACTCCAAATTAAATATATTGTGAATATTTCTCTAGATGTTAGGAGTAATCTTTTCCTAAGATGTGTGTTCTCAGGTGCAGTTTCCTCTGTGTGCGCGGTATTCTATTTCAGGACTGGTGTAATAGCTTGAATCGTTGACCTCCATCAGGGGCGTTTCTCGGATTTGAGGGGGGTCCAGGGGGATCCGCCCCCGGAAAATTGTTTTTGATAAACAAGCTGTAGTTTGATGCTTTTTTATGCACTACGTAACCTTATTCAGTACATTCAGTACAATTCCTAATCATTGAAAAACTTGAAATGTGTACCTCAAAAACATTCCAGATGAATTATGAATTGTGATAAAAATTGTTAGTAATTAGTATTAGTATTGAATACAAGCAGAATACTTCACAACTGGGGTCCGTTTCACTAAACCTGCGTTTCACAAAGCAGGTTTAGTGAAAACCCTGGGTTTATTAACCCTGAAATGAGGGAAACGCTGAGTTTTCCGTTTCACAAAGGGAGGTAACTCAAACCAGAGAAAGAGGGGTAACTCTAGCCTGTTTCACAGAGAGCGATAACTTACGCTCTCGGTCAGTTACCGTAGTAACAGACTCTATGAACCTAACCTGGTCGGGACCAGGTTTTACTGTGTGAACATAGAGTTTCAATCTGTCTCCGCCCTCTTTCAGTCACACACGCCATTTGATTTCCTCATTCATTCAGTCAGCAGGCGAGTTTTGGCGTAGCCGTCTGTCAAAAATCATTTAAAAAAATCAGAGTCAGTGCTATTTCAGAAGTCCATTAGGCACAGTAGGAGGCGACTTTTTTCACGAACATGTCCTTTTGACCAGCGCTCGAAGTGGAAAAAAATAAGTGCCAGTACTCCCTTATTCACATATAAGCGACGGGGGGGGGTGCGCGCGATATTAACCCACCGCGGACCTACGACCGACGGGAGGGGGGGCGCCACTCCGGTAGATCCGCCCCTGGTTAGGGCAAAGTAGAGTACCGGCAGCCTGTGACAAGTGCCGGTACGCAAGAAAAAGTGCCGGTACGCTAAAGGGTAAAATGTAGAAGTGCCGGTGTCGTGCCAAAAAGTGATTGTCTGCCAGAAATTGATTGAAGGCCAAATACAGTTACTCAAAGGTGATTTCTGCCTAAATATGTCTTGCTCTCATTCATAAGCTTCATAATATAAACACTGGAGCTCACAGGACACCCTGGAATTATTTTAAAGGACCATTAACACAAAATAGGCATTTTCACCTGCCAAAAATTGATTGAAGAACAAACGTTAAACTTTCGAAGACACGTGCCTTTGCTATAATTACATTATAATACAGTTGTGTGTATCTGCATATTATGGCCGTTTAATCCAGAGAAAAGCAGACGTTTTTGCGCTACCGCTCAACGGGCTGCTGTGCGCGCTCCCGCCGCCACAAATCAGATTCTGGCAGACAATCACTTTTTGGCACGACACCGGTACGCAGTACCGGTGAGTAGGCCTACCGGCCCACTTCGAGCACTGCTTTTGACAACGATCCCGTGGATGGAGGTGCAGCATTACTGCACAGAGAATTAAATATTCATCGGGAGAGGGTTATCAGACCATAGATGTAGCCTTTCCAGACAATTATCATTTCCAGACAATTATCTTCTTCAGCGGTACCGTTTCACGTCACAGTCCATCATTTACATACACAACCTAATCCGTCCTTACATTTGCAACATTACCAACCGTAGTCATGCTCTCACATCCCAGCAGATATTGTGTGTTGCACTGCGTTTCTTTGCAAATGTTTTTTGTACAATGTCGGAGATGCAGAGCACTTGAGCAAGGCAACTGTATACAATCAAATAGCCACTTAATATTTACTTTACAGTGTAAAACATGATCAAAATGATCATGCCGAGGTCTTATCTGTTTGAACAATGTTTTTATGTCATCTTAAGCTGCTGCCAAGTGTGCTTCTCCCCCGCGGGATTGCACCTAAATGAAATAAATGAATAGTTACCATTCAAGCAGTTTCCCCCTGTAATATTATTGTGATTGCAAAGGACTCCATTTAAACTTACGCAGCAGTGTTGCACTTCTTTCTAAAAACGTGTTGAAATTCGCCATATGAGCGCATTAGGATTTCCAATTCGAGGTTGGTGAAAAACGTAGCCCTCCTCTTCCCCGTTGCCATGGTGACTCGTAGAATCGGGGCTCCATTGATGCTGGCTTTTTGTAGTTGTGGTGCACGTGCTTAACCCTAGGTGGAACTCCTCTGAGTTGATCAAATTAACTCAAAACCGGTGTTGTTGAACCGAAAACCCAGAGTTTTCTATCTCAGTGAAGATCAACTCAGCGTTTAGGATTAAACTCAGAGGTTGATGAACCTGCTTTGTGAAACGGACCCCTGCTCATCATTTAACATTTATTGACATGCTACAGTACCAGACTAGAGAAAAACAGTTAAATGTATTCATGTTAACATTGGTTTATTGGAATATTACATTTTCACACACACACACACACACACACACCCATTTTCAGATATAGTTCATGCAGTGTAGTGCAATGACAAACCCTATTACCATTGCACTCTCTCTGTCTCTTGTGCTCACACAGAATGTGCGCTTTCCAAGTAGTGTGAAGTAGAACTGCTGGTTGAATGACACACAGAGGACCCAAAACGTACTTGCGTTTTTGATCAATGATATAAAAGTATTTTTGAGGGCTTTAATGCATGATCGGAACACAGATGAATAGGGGCTATTTTTGTATTATTCTTATTTTTGTAAAAATAAAATCAATATTTTTGAGGCCCGGGGTTATTCATAAAACATTTGGGGCTGTAGCCTCGGACCCCCAGGCCTAACGATGTTGCTGACCTCCATTAGACCGTATTCTACTAGATCTACTGCTGCTAAACTTTACTCTCTGTAGTCTTTGGACTGGAGTGAGTCCAGCTGGGCCAATTACTTTTCACCCTCAACCTTCACCACTGTGGTCGAATATAATTATAATAATAGTTTTCTAGAATTATAGATTGACAATGTTCAGGAAAAAAAGCTGTTTCAGATGTGTTACAGTGAGAGAACCTTATGAAAACCATCTACAATTCAGCTCTCCCCTGCTGGTATTGGTCTTTTCCTGCTGATAGTTTGCCTCAGTTTGTCTGCATCTCTCTGTTTCTCTGTCTGTCTCTCTCTCTCTCTCTCTCTCTCTCTCTCTCTCTCCCTCTCTCTCCTTCCTACACCTTCCCACCAGAGCTTTCTCTCTGTCATTGTCTCTGTATTCCTTTCTCTCCATTTCTCTCTCCATCTCTGTTGGTCTCTCACTCCTCCCTCTTCAGTTGTCTTCTCTCTCTCTCCGTCTATTTGTATCTCACTCCTCCCTTGTGTCTTTTTATGAATCTCCCTTTCTCTCTTGCATTCTCTGTCTCTCCCACTCTCTCCAACCCCTCTCTCTCTCTCTCTCACTCTCCCCCTCTCACTCAGTGCTCCACATTCTGCAAGAGGAGCAGGAGGCGGGAAAAGGAATGCAGCCTTGCTCTATTTACCCTTCTCTCTCTCGGTCTCTCTTGGTATCTCTGTCTGTCTGTCTGTCTCTCTCTCTCGCTCTCTGTTTCTCTCTTTTTTGGATTTGTGTGTGCTGTTCCATAGCATGTGCGTGTGTTGGTAGTCAGTGTGTGTGCTGTTCCACTGTGTGTATGTGTGTGACGAGGCTGGGGGGAGTCGGCGGGGAGCTGGTGACTGGGAAGGCAGGCAGCGCTTCTGCTCTCTCTCTGAGATAGAAAACAACCAAGAAGGAGAAGAAGAAGCAGCAGGTGAGGGGATGGAGGGAGGCAGGTGTGTATTGCTCCACACACACTGCAGCTGCTCTATTTTGGGAAGCACTCGACTCATTAAGACTCGCCTCACCTGTGGACTCTGTTGGGAAGAGGAGCCAGTGTGGGATGGGCTACAGTAAGGACGTTACCTCCCTCCCCCCCCATCTCTCTCTCTCGGTAATTAAGCACCACCAAACCCTGGAGCGCAGCCAGAAGCCAACGGCGTTACTCAGTCATCACTCTGTTACCACGGAGAACTCCTGGAGACGTCAGTGACTCAGAGGGGATTTGAGCGGGGGTCTGTGACATCACACCCCCCTGGGGGTCGAGCCCGTCTGCTAAGGAGGGGAGGGGCCGGATGAGGGCTGTTTTTTTCAGGTGTGCTCACCGTGCCAGTCAGCGCCCCACCTGTTAATCCATCTCTCTTGCTCTCTCTCTCTCTCTCTCACTCTGTAGCCCCTGACTCTCATTCCCATCTACCTCTTTCTCTCAAGCCCTCAAACCCCTCCCTCAATCTCCATGGAGCCCCCTGAAGGCAGCGTTAGCAGTGTTTAACATAGGCTCCAGAGGTGGTGCTAGAACCTGATGCAAGCTAGCTGAAACACCCCCACTGGCAGTCGTGGCAGTAGCATTTGCATCAGTGGCACCTGTGAACCTGTCTACAGCTGTAACATCGGCAGCAACATGTGGAGTCAGTCTGGATACTGCAGCCACTTGGCTCACCCTGGACATCCGTTCTACCATGCCCCCTGCAGGTATGTATATGGCTTGCACTCATGGCTTGGGGGTGGTTTATAAATTGTTTAGGTGGTTAATAATACAGTGCAAAAGTCACCATGACAAATTGTATGTATGCTTCTTGTATGGTATAGGACATGAATGTGGTATTGTTTACTCTCCCCCGAGGTGCACCCCAGGGATGGTGTCTTAGAAGGAAAATATGGCTGCTGTCGGGGTCAGATTTAGTTTGTGTGTGTTTGTTGTGAATATGGGGGTTATTTCATATGGGGCAAAGTCCTTCAGTAGTCCTGTAGTCCTTCAGTGATGGTGTGAAACCAGTTGTTGGAATGTTTGTTTTGTGTTTGGCTGCACTGGAAAGGAGGAACCGGTTCTATGTGCATTGTAATATGAGAATGTCAGAGAGAGGCTTGTGTATTGGTCAGCAGGACAATGTTTCTTTTAACAATGAATAGTGTGGGAAAGACATTTAAGGAAGTCAGTGGAACTCAGAAAGGTAGACTAAGCATTGTTTTTTTGTTTTCACCACACCTTTTTCATGTTTTTGTAGTTTCCCTTGTTAATGTATTGTTATTTTTCACATTAAAACTATTGCTTAGAATTGTAAGCTGGTTGCCATATAGAGTGTGCAAGCTTTATCTTCAAATTATATTAGATCATACAGTTACTCATTATGTTATGAGTATAATATTTGAGTTGTAAGTGATGATATGCACAAAATAGTGTCATAGACTGTTCAATTTGAGCTAGAACTGTCAATCTTCCGCTATAATCCCATTCGAATTTCATTCCTTATTATTTTTAATATTCAAATTGTATTTGATTTTTTAATGCTCAAATGTATCCTATTATTAATATTTACTATGTAACTATACACTGTATATACACAAATCCGGCGAAACTACCGGAAGTAAGCGGGCGACATAACCATAGACATCTTATACATAGACGGAGCATCGAGCGCTACTGCCTACTGGCGCTGACGAGACGCGGGGCCGCCATCTTGGAGTGGTGATCCGCTCCACTCAGTGTCATTCGTCAGCGCATATAATTAATCATACCTCACTGAATACCACTTATTTTCACGCGGTTTTTTGTCATACGTGTAGCTATGATAAAGGACACATGTTTTGGCGTGTAATATTATTTTCACAAAATATAACCAATAGTACGGTATAATGTTAAATCTTACTTGTGAAATGTAATCCCGCGATTTCTATTTTCGACCGTCCGCTCATTTGAGCAGGAATAGCTGAACAGCAGCTCGGCATCCTTGTTTTCTTCTCCTGGCCATACGTGTCAACTGTCAATCTATGCCCCTCCCCACCCCCATCACCACTCCAAGATGGCCGCCGAATTTCTCGCGCCACAGCAGCCAATGCTCCATCTATGTATAAGATGTCTATGGACATAACTGAGCTGTTGCTGGGTAGCGTTGCGCCAGTGCCTCCTATTGGATTGGTTGCGTCCACTGGGACAGCCCGCGATTTACGAATGTCTCACTACTATTTTTATAATGTCGAGTGGGAAAACATGTTCCGTTTTCAATTGTTTCAATAGCAGCAATAACATTTCCAGTTGGAAGAAAAAACGATGTGAGATACACAAAATACCCTGGGTCGACTGCCCCTGTCTGGTACCATACGGTTTGCACAGATTTCCTGGGCGAGCACAAGATGAGGACATTCATAGACATATGAATATATACGTAGACGCCTCATGACGTGCTGGAACGTAATCCAGCGTCGCCGCCATATTGGTTGGGTCTCGTCTATCATAGGAGTCAACGGGAGAGCAAGCTATGCCAGTATTTTGTGCAGTTTACGGCGCAGTATTGACACCAGATCGCGTGGGATTACCTTTCACAAGTAAGATTGAACAATAATTCTTCTTATTATTTTTTTATTAATTCGTCCTGTATCATAACTAAATCTCTGCCGTTTGTAACAAACCAAACCGTGTGAAAATCCGGTAAAAATTCGGGGAGTTATGCTTATTATTGTAGTTGGGGATACACCTTCCTCAGTAGAAATAAATGCACTGGGGGCGCACTGGGGACCCATCCAAGATGGCGGCCGCGCTGATACGTCAGCTCCAACAGGCAGCGTCAGTCTATGAGGCGTCTATGTATATTATGTCTATGAGGACATTCGCTTTCGCCCCGGGTGAAGGGGGGAAAGGCTCACGGTGTTTGCCTTGGGGGCTCGGCGGTTTTGTAGAAGAAGCGTGCCGGCGACATGGGTGACGGTTGCGCGCCGTTCGTCCCCGACACCGCTGCACCCGCACGCCGCCTGCAGAGAGACCTCGACACACGGCGGAAGACGCGGACAGCTTGACGGAGACACTAGGGTCATCCACCGGCTGCCGCGCACCGACGGGTGCCGTGTGAGGCTCCTGAGAGGCGGGAGGGCTCCTGGTCGCTCCTGCGGAGGAGACGGGGGGCAGAAGGCAGTGACCGCGCTTAGCGGGTAGCGCTGTGACTTCAACCGAGTCCCTTACGGACGTCTGCACATAGGGGGACAAAGGCGACGCCCCAACCGCGGAAAGAGGGGCGAACCCCTGGTTCCGATTGATTGCCAACGCGACTCCCAGACAGGCGTAGCCCCGGGAGGAACTCGGGGCCGCAAGGTGCGTTCGAAATGTCGATTATCAATGTGTCCTGCAATTCACATTAGTTGTAATATCAACCTAGTTCCAATTATGTCTTTATTTCCCCATTCTCTACTCTAAGCTATTTTCATAAATACAGGGTTGCCAACTTTGGGACTTTGGCTGGAGTGAGACTCTAAAATATTAGTGTGAGCTGCGAATTTTTTGGACAACCCTAACCCTAATTTTGTTTTTTTTTTACAAAATAGTCCTCGTTTACTTAGTATAAACCCTCATTTATGAAAAAAAAAGTTAAAGAATGGAAACGCTTTTTCAAAATGTACAATTAATTTATTGATTGTACTATTACAAAATAAAGACAGGCATCTTAAATAAAGACAGAGAAAAAAAAAAAAGGGACACAATAGTTACCTATTAGTTACCTATTACCTGTTAGTTATCTCCTCAGAGCTGGCTGGCTGGCTGTGGAGGGCTGTGTGGGGGGCTGTGTGTGTGTGTACACTCCTCAGCAGAGGCAGAACATAGAAGTCACAAATTAGGCCTGTTGTATGCCACAGTGGCAGTTTTGGCCTGCTTCACAACCTCTGCAGGAGGTTCGTATCTGAAGCAGGGTTCAAGGCTGCTCATTTTCATGGTCATGATTGACGACAGGGTGCCTTCAAGGGACAGTCTATTTCTGGTGTCAGTCTTGTTTAGGCCAATCAATGAAAATGTTCGCTCAGCATCCGCATTTGAGTGAGGCATGCTCAACACAATCTGGGCCACTTTGAATAATTTGGGGAATTTAAAAGTGCCACTTGCCCGATTCTTAAGATTTCCAAGATATACCCATAGGTGGGCCATCCTGTGGTACTCCCCATCCTCATTTGTCCTGATGACCGCTTCCCCCCAGATGGATGCAGGTATATCTTCCTCCTCCATCATTTGAAACTCCAGGAACTCATCATTCAGCTGGTCCTGCTCCCTTGGTTGGTTGTAGGGCAGGAGATGGTTGAATCTAAACAGAGATATACTGGTTTGAGAAAAGGGTCTTTGCAACAGAAACAGAATGAACCAATATCACTCTACAGCCCAGATGGTTGCATACATACCTATGAACGAAGTAGAGCACATCATCCAAGGTGGTATCCATTTTTTGTCCGAAGTCCACAAACCTTGAATGCTCCAGCACAGGGTCATGTAAAGGGAGCTTAGCTGTGGCGTACTTGACTGCCTTCACAAAAAAGCTCCTGGCTGCAAGATGGAAGTTTTTAGCTGAGTCCATAGAGACATCACCTGCTTCCACAAGGCGGTTTAATGTTGTCCTCGTTGTGAAGCCAACACCAAGCTGAGAATCTAAAAGTATGTATGGATAATTTAGTGCTTAGAATAACAGAAGACCTGCAGACAATGCAAACATTATATAAAACCATTGTTTTTGTCACTCCTAATATTTACCTGGCAATTGGCTCTCCTCATCCCTGAGGTCCACTGTGTCCACAATGACCCCTCTAAAAGCTCCTGGCTTCAGGAATTTGGACAGGAGTTTCTTGACGAACAACCTGATCTTGAATACACAAACAGAAGTAAAAGTATTAGGTTATCGAAAATACGGACTCTCACACATTACCCTAAAAAATATACCCCCTTGTAAATGATCCCTATTCATACAATTACTTAAGGCACAGGGCTAAAGGAACTCTAAAATAGTGACGTGAATAGTATAGTAGACAAATAACGTTTTATATATTTGTGAGTTCAACTACAAATAAAAAACTAAATGCAACAATAAGTGCTATGTACTTGTACATGAAGTAGATAGACACAAGGGTCTTGCCGCTGGAATAGCAGGTTGAAATGTGTGAAAGTTATCAGTGTCGACTGGTAGAACAAGAGATGGATCTCCGTCATTGGGTCCTGGAACGATTCACGCAGCCGGACACACCTGGCTTGCTTCTCATCTGTGGAGTTAAAGAAGAGGCACAGCAAAACAAATAAATAATAATTTTGAAACATTCTCATATTCCTTGACACTGTGTGAACTTGTGACAAGCCAAAAACGGATACATTGTTACATTAGATGGATACATCAAATAGGTTTCAAAATCTAAACTAGGCTTATACTTACGGATGCTTCCAAAATAACTCTTGAGTGCATTATAGAGACGTAGAATCTGACTGACCACCATCTCCAAGCTAAGCCATCTTGTGCTCACATGCAGCAGTGTCTCCATGTAGCTTGTGTCACAAAACGTACAGAATTCTGTGACGATGAAAAATGTAGATTACAGCAAACAAGCAGTGCAATGATTAAAGAAAAAAAAAATGAATTACTTCATCTGTATGTAAACTAGATCTTGAGAAATGAAATGAGTGAATTACCATCCAATATGTTCTTGCGTTTGGTGCTAGCTTTGAACCAAAAGCCCACATCTACTGCCAGGTCCTCAACATCGAACCCTGTGATCTGAAGGGATTTATTTTCTTTTTAAAGAAGGAATTGCTAATGCAAATGGGCCAGGTTTCCTATGGAATACCAACTTAACATTATAATGCTATGACATTTACATTTAGTCATTTAGCAGACGCTTTTATCCAAAGCGACTTACAAGGAGAATAACATTCAACCTACATTGCAACAGAGACATTAGTGTAACAATAAACAAATACTGCTAAGTAGTGCTAGTAATTGTAAGTTAGGAGAGGAGGTACTCTCTGAAGAGCAGGGTCTTCAAGTGCTTCTTCTATGACTAGACTAATTGAGCAATTTACCTCACTGTACACGGCACCAGCAGCAGAGGCATTGTTGTGCACTATGTGGCATGGGCAACCTAGGATGAACACTGAAGGGTTTTCTTTCAGCACCCTTGATTTGATAGAGTTTCTGTCTCCCACATTTACGCTGGCATTGTCAACAGAAAGAGCAATGCAATTCTGCCAAGGTATACTGTGCCTTTTCAACACAGAGTCCATCTTGCTGAAAATGGTTGCCGCAGTGCCACAGCCTTCTCCAGTTGTTATTCCCATATCCAAAAATCTATGGGCTACCCCATTGGTCTCCCAGATTTTGACAGTCAAAGGGTTCATCTTTGCCTTTCCTTAAGAAAAAGCCACAAGTTTTACACAATCAGACAATAATTGAATCCGCCATCGTCAGTAAACAGTAAAGCAGTAATTCAAGCAATGCACAACTTGTCATTCTCTATACCTATTATACAGTATGTTGGATTGATTAGATGTTGGATTCAAGCACCATGTGAAAGCCTAATGGGAGAGGGAAAATAATAATTAAAAAAAAGGTCACCTGTATCATTGGACCCATCTGTCGACAGGCTGAATGGTTTACTCTTCATGTTGCGCACCAGCTCGTTCAGTAAATAAGGACTTATTGCCTTGTTAATGATGGCTGATGTCTTTGTTCTTGCGGAACAATACATCTTGGCAATTTTAGAATCCGGAAAGCATTCTTTAAATAGCGGGCTGAGGTGGTCTGCAAAGGCTAGGAATATTGTGGCTGACCAGGGTCACTGCCACTTTGACCTCTGCCCTTCTAGCCTGTAAAAAAATGTTTACAAAGAGTTTACATCTGAGATAGAATATGTGCAAATGCATAGCCAAAGCACACACATGATTGGAATCAAATGATCACCTGAGTGTCCAGATTCATCTCTTCAGCCCTCGAACAAACAAATCTATCCATTTTGTTGGTACTGTCAAGGATTTTTTGTTTTTTTATATGACTCTCTCTGGTGATATGCCGCTGAACATCTGCCCTGCCTTGATGCCTGCATTCCAACTCGTGCCGGCAGACTTCACACCAAAAGTGAAACTCAGTTGTGCCCTGTTTAATGAAAGGCCACTCTTTAGTCCAGGCACTGTTAAATTTGGAATTGTAAGCAGCGGCCCCTGATTTTGCCCTTTTCTTCTGCTTGACTGTAGGCTCTGTGCTTGTATCTTCCTCCTCCTCCACCTCCTCCACCACATCCTCCTCCTCCTCCACCAGCACCTCATCATCCAACACCACCACTTCTTCATTTTCTTTCTCCAATCTTTCCTCTATCTAAAAAGGTAGGCTGCGTTAAAAAACCTGCAGCCTTATAATGACATGGTAGCCTAATCATGACATCTCCATTAAAATTACATTTAGGCCTGGATTTTCCTGTGCTAACATTGGTAAGACAAGTTCATATTTTGAGTTGTGGTGAGGTATCAGGTGGAGGGCACACTGTCCATCTTTTAATGAAAAGGTAGCCTAGCGTAGCATTTTTCTTTTTGCTAACAAACAACTGAACATAAATCATTATGTGACTAGCTTACCTGCTGAAGCTCTGCTTGATTCTTCTCTCCATGTCCATGATCCATTTTTCTTTTGAAATATTTCAGCAAGCTCATCTAACAAAACGTCATTGCACATGTGCCTTTTATTTAGCAATTACCTAGCCCTCATAACACACGTGAGAAAACGTTTGCAACTAGTTGAAGTCTTTACTGTCTCAGCACACAATTAGACTGATTAAGCAAGGCTACGTCTGTAGTGAAAAGGCACACAATTGTATTAGACAATATATTATTCGATTTGTTAGGCTACTTTATCAGCTTACCTTGATTAATTGTCATCCAAACTTTCACACGCACATCAGTGGGCTCCGACTCCGAGTCCGAACCTATACGTACGCTCTGAACTCTCTCTGACCTTCTCAAACGCAACTTAGTATCAGGTGCGTGGTTTTCAGCGAATCAACGATCAGAGAATACTGCCGTGATCACTTGTAGGTAGGCAGATGTTACAGCTGCTAGTCTGCTCCCGCAGAAAATGAACGGGAGGATTTTTTATTTTGGCGTGACATTTCTTGCCTGTGCGTGACGGCGTGAGATTGATGGTGAAAGCGTGACAGTCACGCCCCCTGGCGTGACTGTTGGCAACCCTGTTTTAAATAATCTGTAAGATCGTTTGTACCTTCATCTGTGACTGGAGGCCACTGCCTAACATCATCAACCCAACAAGCCATAGACCCTTTTTCTGTTTGTACACAATGATGACGTAGAACGTCTGCGTGCGCATTTTGGCAACGGAAGTATGGTGGAGATAAACAGTTTGTCAAACTACGAAAGGTGATTGTCAAGTAAAGATCGTGAAAGTTACCTAAACAAGTTAACTTTGACAAATGGTGTCCGACTTCCAGATCCGTGTTCTATTGATAATTGGGTTGAAGACCTTAGAAAGTGGCCAAATATACAGTGGCCAGATATATACTTATTTAATAGAGAAACCAAGCGTGTACACCAGAGAGAAATTGCGAGCGTATAAGTCACTGGTAAATGTTTTGTGAAAGCACCAATAGTCATCCATATTGAGGTATTGAAACAATTAATTCATCAGCAGCCTTTTCTTTACATTTTATGTTGTTATTGACTGCTGTGTCTATGCACTTTAGTGCAACAAGATATTTAAAGTTGTATTCTTTAATTCAATGTATGTATCCATAGATAATTTAGACCTAAAATTATTGTTTACTGTTTACAACATACAGAAACAGTTTGATTCTAATATATTGTACATACTCCTACTTCTCATGTTAATGTTTGATGGCACTTTAATGGCACCTGAATGGAATGAAACTGTTAGTAACAACATTACAAATAAAAGTGATATTGCACTCATTACACACACCAATAGCAGCCAATGTGGGGAGGCTTATTAAAATGCATTGAGTTTTAAGAACAGTAAGCCTAAATACATGTTTTACAAATGTAAAATCCCTTTACATGTCATACATGTTTGTGTAACTCATTTGGGAACAACACTCTTACAGAGGTTTGTGAGGGCACCACATACTAGGGATCAGGCACGTGCAGAGGGGGGGGCTATGGGTGCCCGAGCCCCTGCCCCTTTCCCTCTGAAGGACCAAAGTGCCCTTTTGAGTGGTCATTTAAATTTCCGTTATCGGCCCCGCGTCAATAATCGCGCATCAGAAATCCACCGGCAGCACCCCCCCCTGCTCAACAATCGTGCAACAGAAATCGTCTGGTAGCACCCCCCCCCCCCCCCCCCCCCCCGCTCAACAATCGCGCAATATAAAGCCTCTCCCGTTTTCGACTTTGAGCCCCAGGGTCTCTGCACGGCCTTGATCATTAAGAAATGTGTTGATCAATTTATATTGTTATCGATCAAAAGGACGTTGTGTTGCATACTGTGAGTCTTGAAGCGGTGCCCGGTGATCGCGGCTTTAGTTCCCCGTGTCTGATCGCTGTAATTTGGAGCGTGAATATCGGCTGAATATCTAATATCTTTCTAACTTTAAAAAACACTTTAGTATTTTTTAAGACGATAGCCGCACATCCCTCGTAACTACGCCGTGAAGGTGAACCCTCCCGGACTCCGCTATTAACATGAACCGCTCCACCGGAGGAGCCGCACATCCACACGCACCGGACACCACAATACAAACATGTTTTCCATTTGATTGCTTTTAAATAAAGTTGTGTGCAGTTATACGGTTAAATACGATTATTGATTAATGACCGATCGCGTACTGCGGTCAAGACAGCCGTCTCTCGGTTTCACGTGGTCAAGCCAGCCGCTCCAACATTTTCAATATTTCCATAACTGTGACATTTTAGCAAAACGTTCAGCCTCATATATGTTTTCTGACTAAGGTATTGCTTTTAGATAGTTCATGCAATTGTTTCTAAATGTGTGGCTCATCTTTTTGTTGCGAGCCTTTTCCGAGCGCCGGCCGCATATTGTATCGGCATATGTCGGCCTTTTTTCTCCTTTTTTTCAAAACAGTTATACAGTTTAATGACCACTTTTACTGCCTTGTTTGATTATTGTTGGCCGATAAGTAGGCTACTTTTGTGATTGGAATACAGATTTAGTCTTGTTGAATCGTTTCCAAACCTTTAAGAGCGCATGTAGGCGCATTGTTCGGCTTTTACGAGCGCCGCATAGGCCTATAATGTATTTATTATTTTAAAACTGTTAAACAGTTGTAGGTCTTCAAGTTAACTGTCTTGTATTATTGTTGGCCTATACATTATTGTATTTTGTATTTTCTACCAACGGAAATTTTAATATAGCCTATAGAAAAATAACGATTAATCGATAATTCTAGCGATGATCGATCAAGGAAATGTCTTAAAATGCCCATCCCTACCACATACAATAACATCATCTAGTATGTTAACCTGCGACACTGGAATAACAGTTTGCAAAATCTTAAATTTTTTCCACCAACCAATAACTCTTTCTACATGGATCCTCACACGAGAAAGTTGTCTAGCTGTGTCCACTTCCTGTGCAGAAAGCTGCTTCTTTCCTTTTGTGAAATGAGGGATACGTAGGGTTGCACCATAGGCCGCAAGCTCGTCTCTGGTGAGAAATCATCTGTCTGCTAAAACTTCATCCCTAGGCTCCAAAAGTTTGAGGAAACCTGACTCATTAGTGATCTGCTTGTCCGAGACCCTTCCACCCCACCCAGGAGACAGAAATTAAATTGCACCAGCTGGAGTGATGGCGATCAAATATTTAATGGTGTTGTTGTGTTTATAGTTTGACCATGTCTGGGCCCTGGCAGTCAGACTACTGGGTCTAGCTATGAAAATTTCTGTGCAATCTATTATGCACCTGCATCTTTTAAAGTTGCACTTGATTATTTTTGGCATATTTTTCAGTACTGCACCCTTACTTGGCCATTTAATGAGTGACTTGAGGATGAAGGCCATAGCAGGGTAGCCTGGCTAACACCAGACTAAATCACAAATGAGATGTAGTCTGGCGACTACCTATTAATTTTCCTGTAGTGGAGGCGTGGTTCCCGATCGTCCAGAGCCGCTTATTGGGCGCTACGAATGTCTATCATAAGCATCTGTTCGTAGCTCTTAGCCAATCGTATCAATTATACCAGATGACGTATGTAAAGCGACAGAAATTCGGCGAGCAAGCATCGAGGAAGAAGATGACATTGTTTACAAGATGTCGTCGAACGATTATTGTCGTTTGTGCAAGTTGTTCTTCTTTTAAAATAAACTTTCGTTCTAAACTATCTAGAACACTGTCCACAGCTAGATTAAAAGAGAGCTTCGCTTCTGCTGCAGCCATGTTGGATCCGTACAAACGAACTACAAGCTTCCGTCTGTCGAATACTATGCGTCATCGTCTTTCCGTCCCTCCTAGTTCTGTGATTGGATATCCACCCCTTGCAAATTCTTGCGAGAGGAACCGGTCATAGCCACCAGGCTGTCTGGCAGTTCGAAATTTCGAGCGCGCAAGGCAGCATGGGTATACCCAGGCTAATAGCAGGGACCCAGCTCCGCAAAATATTTGATATGGTGATTTTTGATACCTGAAATCTACAGTATAAGCCAAGTCAGTATTACATAGGCCCAACCTTAATTTCATCAATATAATCAATAGGTGGTCCTCTACTGTAAGTTTGTTGTGAATTCTCTCTACGCTGCCCATTATTTTTGTAATCAGCCACTCAAAGACCACAGAGTGTGTCGAACTCCTGTCGCAGGTTGACATAGTCCTCCTGAAGTTGACAGTATCTCAGGTTCAGATCATTCTCTCTTTGGAAATGGGATGTCCTCTTCAGCTTTAATATAGAAAAGTGAAAAATTAGCATGTGCTGCAACCAATGCAAACAAGTTCACGATCCAGGGTTTCTCACACAGTTTTACCAATGAATTTTCAAAACATGACAGAAAAGAAGATACATTATTGATCCCAGGGTGAGATTTTTCCTCTGCATTTGACCCATCCAGGTGCCAGTGTGTATGTCACACACAGACATATATAGGAATTGGAGCAGTGGGCCTTGCAGGACACCACACAGACACAGACACACACACACACACACACACACACACACTAGGAGCATACTGACTCTTTCGGTGAGGGTGGGAATCCTGACAATCAATCAGTTAATTGTAAGATGATATATTCATATATTCATAAATATATTCATACCAGGACAATGATCCATGCTGCATTCTTGTTCTGGAGTTTCAGAAGGAACACGTTGGTTTGCTGCAGTACCAGGTCTGTCATCTCTCCTCCTTTTCCTATGGTACCTACAGTAACAGCAGAAATGTACAGGTAGACTAATCCACATATCTCGAAACAGCAGCTGTAGCAGGAATTCGTGGTTAGTGACAGGTATGGCTTATGCAAGAGACGAAAACAAACAAAACAAAAAACGACTGAGGTTAACTTTAATCCTACCTGTCCATCTTTACACCTGGGTTCTGGCTTTGTTTTGTATATGTAAACACAGATGGCACAAAATCAGGACTACTACAGTCCAATGACATCTCGCCTGCAAAAATAAAACAAACACGTTTGTTTAGCCTAGCAAGCTAATAGGCAAATCTAATGCCAGTTTATCAAACTTTAGCTGCATAGCAAGCTAGCAGCTACTAGCCAAGTCTAACTCCAGTTTATCCAACTTAAGCTGCATTTGATTATTATTCTACATCATACAGACAATCACTAATGTAAACAAGGCTTTCCAGTAAAATCAAAGAGTAGCCTAAGCTAGATAGATAACCTTACCTGATATAAAGTGGGCGCTGCAGACACGAGCATTTTTGATTATGTCCTCATTCCAGTCCACACGTTTAATCGCCTGCAGCCACAGACGCCGTCAGTTGCTCTGAAATGGTCGTGATCCTGTCGGAATCCTATAAAACTTTAGTCCGCTCGTGGAATAGCGATTCGTACAACCGTATACGCAACAACCAGACATGTTGATGCTGGGAACAGTTTGTAAATTCCTAACTAGTTGCTACCTCGTCTTTGTCAATCAGAACTGATGGAAAATAATACCGCTTCCGTTGCCAAAATGCGCGCGCAACTATTTGATGACGTCGGCTGTAAAAGGGTCTATACTGCCCATAGACATATACTGTATATACGTAGACGCCTCATGACGTGCTGGAACGTAACCCAGCGTCGCCGCCATATTGGTTGGGTCTCCTCACTCTAGTCTAGCATAGGAGTCAACGGGAGAGCAAGCTATGCCAGTATTTTGTGCAGCTTACGGCGCAGTATTGACACCAGATCGCGTGGGATTACCTTTAACAAGTAAGATTGAACAATAATTCTTATTATTTAAAAAAAATATATATATATATTAATTTGTCCTGTATCATAAATAAATCTCTGCCATTTGTAACAAACCAAACCGTGTGAAAATCCGGTAAAAATTCGGGGAGTTATGCTTATTATTGTAGTTGGGGATACACCTTCCTCCATAGAAATGAATGCACTGGGGGCACACTGGGGACCCATACAAGATGGCGGCCGCGCTGCTACGTCAGCTCTAACGGGCAGCGTCAGTCTATGAGGCGTCTATGTATATATGTCTATGTATACTGCCTGGCTGTAGCTGTCATCGAGGGTGCGTTATCACGGAGGTTTGTTTACATACCAGTAACATGTCAGTAATGGCGTCGCCACAAGATGGCAGCCTACACAGAACGCTCGTCAGATTCGTGTATACACAGGCTTATGCATCGCCAATGCCACTATCGTTCTGTCCACTAGAGGGCATTCCCAACTTTACCAATACACATTTCTTTCTTGCTAAGTAAATAATAATTAAGCATAGGCACAAAATGAATGCTGTTAACTTGTCAACTTTAATGAACATTTTCATCTCAACACAAAAGATTCCCCACCAACATCCCCTGGCTTCCTATTTCACTAGAGAGAGAGAGAGAGGGGGGGGGGGGGGGACTTTAACAAGTATTTTGTCACGGTCAAAAACACAAACCGATCCAATCAAATTAAATGAAATGTCATATGAACATAAATCAAAGTGCGCCGCTTACTGTGCTAATAGTAACAACATTGGCGAGATTTGGTCCTAAAGGCCGATCCACGTTTTCTGAATCTAGTGCAGAGCGTTTTTTATTTACTATAATCTCAGCCATCTTGCCTGCTTTAGCTGCGGTTCCTCGGGCTCTAACTCGCCTAGCTTGCCAGGGTGTACTGTTATCAGGTTGCTCGTTGTCAAGTGATATTTCATTTGGATCTTGCATATTCTGCAGATTACTATATCTTCATTTTTTTCCGTTTGTACAACGGTACACTTTCTACACATCGCTTCTTAAATGGTCAGGAGTGGTGATCTCTGTTGGCACACCTGCATTGCTTTCTGCCGTTTTGACATTAGAGGTTAACGTGCATGAAAACTTTATTGTTCATCAGACGTGCCAAAAGCATTTCGTTTTCACATGCAGGTAGGCCAAGGCGATAAAATACACAGTCGAATAGTAATTTCAGCATTCGAGTAGTTACTGTTCGATTTATATTCGACTCTTGGAATTCATTCCAAAAGCCCTAATTTGAACCCTTTATGTATTATATATTTAGATCACCTACTGTTCTCCTAGAAACATCAATAGAAACAGTTCCTGTCAGTAAGCAGATATTGTGTTTTCAGCAGGAGCACTATCACTATTTCTCCCCAGGTCCTTCCATCCAGCCTCCCTTGTGAAGCCGTAATTACATCTAATGCAGATGTGACCCGCTCATCCATCCTTGTTCCCTGTGGGGAGAACAGAGCCCTCTCCTCCCTCCCCCCTGTGTCTCTCTCCGTCAGATGTGGTTACAGCTTCTTGCCCTCGCTCTCTCACCCGGCCCCAGTATACCCCATTGTCCCCCACCTCTGGCCGCTCTTCGTCTTTCCGTGATACCTGAATGATGAGCATAATGAGGAGGTATTTTTAAACAGGACCGACATTAAGAAATGATAGGCAACCTGTGGGAGTGAGTGTGTGGGTGGGCTTTCTCATGCTGAGTGATGTAGGCTACTCTGCTGTTACTCTAGGTGTCTCTAGGCTGTACAAGCTTGGTCCATTACGGACTTCTATGGTAATATTTGTGTTTTATTATCATGCAGATGTATTTGCATTAGCTAATGTGTGGGAGTGGGCTGAACAAAAAAAGCGCAGCTGAAGTGGAGTGGAATTCTGCAGGGCTTAACAGTGGGAGTGACTCATTCCCCTCACCACCAAGCAGGTTGGTGCCCTCTCAGAACAGCAGAGCGAGAGGAGGCATTAACATGGGGATGAGAGAAATTGAGAGATAGAAACACAGGGAGAGGGATAGAGAGATGGGGGAGAGGGGAAGGCAAAAAGAGAGAGAGATATGTATCAACAAAGAGGGTGAAAGGGAGAGAGAGGTATACAGAGAGAGGGATAGAGACACAGAGAGGGAGAGAGTGAGATGGATAGAGAGAGAGGGAGACAGAGAGAGAGAGACAGACAGACAGACAGACAGAGTGAAAGACATAGAGACAGAGGGAGAGGGATACAGAGGGAGAGGGATACAGAGACAGAGGGAGAGGGATACAGAGGGAGAGGGATACAGAGACAGATAGACAGAGAGACAAGGCCATGGACTTCAGAAAACAGCCTGAAGGTCTAAAGCGAACAGCCGATTCATCCTGCCTCTGCTTTGGCCTTCACATGGTGAAACCAACACCACATTAGTGTTTTTTACCTGGAGCGTGCCTTTGACCATATCAACTTCTGCCACATGCATGTGGCATGTCTTTCTTCTTCTTCTTCTTCTTCTTCTTCTTCTTCTTCTTCTTCTTCTTCTTCTTCTTCTTCTTCTTCACCCTAGATTTTCCTCAGTCTCCATGCTCTGTATCCTGTGCTCGGTTCCTCTGTATATTACTTTTTTGGTTTTGTAGTTTTTTAAATATGTATGTACACTCACCGGCCACTTTATTAGGTACACCTTGCTAGTACCGGGTTGGACCCCCTTTTGCCTTCAGAACTGCCTTAATCCTTCGTGGCACAGATTCAACAAGGTACTGGAAACATTCCTCAGAGAGTTTGGTCCATATTGACATGATAGCATCACGCAGTTGCTGCAGATTTGTCGGCTGCACATCCATGATGCGAATCTCCCGTTCCACCACATCCCAAAGGTGCTCTATTGGATTGAGATCTGGTGACTGTGGAGGCCATTTGAGTACAGTGAACTCATTGTCATGTTCAAGAAACCAGTCTGAGATGATTCGCGCTTTATGACATGGCGCGTTATCCTGCTGGAAGTAGCCATCAGAAGATGGGTACACTGTGGTCATAAAGGGATGGACATGGTCAGCAACAATACTCAGGTAGTCTGTGGCTTTGACACGATGCTCAATTGGTACTAATAAGCCCAAAGTGTGCCAGGAAAATATCCCCCACACCATTACACCACCACCACCAGCCTGAACCGTTGATACAAGGCAGGATGGATCCATGCTTTCATGTTGTTGACGCCAAATTCTGACCCTACCATCCGAATGTCGCAGCAGAAATCGAGACTCATCAGACCAGGCAACGTTTTTCCAATCTTCGATTGTCCAATTTTGGTGAGCCTGTGCGAATTGTAGCCTCAGTTTCCTGTTCTTAGCTGACAGGAGTGGCACCCGGTGTGGTCTTCTGCTGCTGTAGCCCATCCGCCTCAAGGTTCGACGTGTTGTGCGTTCAGAGATGCTCTTCTGCATACCTCTGTTGTAACGAGTGGTTATTTGAGTTACAGTTGCCTTTCTATCAGCTCGAACCAGTCTGGCCATTCTCCTCTGACCTCTAGCATCAACAAGGCATTTGCGCCCACAGAACTGCCGCTCACTGGATATTTTCTCTTTTTCGGACCATTCTCTGTAAACCCTAGAGATGGTTGTGCGTGAAAATCCCAGTAGATCAGCAGTCTCTGAAATACTCAGACCAGCCCGTCTGGCACCAACAACCATGCCACGTTCAAAGTCACTTAAATCACCTTTCTTCCCCATTCTGATGCTTGGTTTGAACTGCAGCAGATCGTCCTGACCATGTCTACATGCCTAAATGCATTGAGTTGCTGCCATGTGATTGGCTGATTAGAAATTTGCGTTCACGAGCAGTTGGACAGGTGTACCTAATAAAGTGGCCGGTGAGTGTATGTTGGAGTCAATATGTATTTCCATCTAAATATTCTGGGGCATCATGGTAGAGGAGTAACAGATCTTCTAGTTTCTCTGTAAAACACCCAAACAAACCCCAAAACTAATATAGAAAAATCAAAGTGGCTGCGGTCCAATAAACAAACCTTGCATCTAACTCCTAAGCCAGAGGTTTTCAAAGTGCAAGGTGCGCCACGCCTGGGGGGCACCAACAAACTTCAGGTGGGAAGTGAGAGAAAAGCAGAAATGTAAACAGTGATGTCAAAAATGAGTCCTTCTTTCTGTGAAATTATATTGTATGATGGATGAATTGCAATTCATTTATGAAAATGATTATTACAGGATTATTTAGAAACACTTTAATTTGATAATCTCAAACCACATATACTCCTCTGGGACCGCAACATATGAAATCGTCTGCGTCTTGTTAGCCATTATTGCTAATTATGTGCTGTAGCCTACAATGGATATAAATGTAGTACACTCGAAGTTGGTGGCATATCATCAAAAACCTGAACGCAGAAAGTAGGTAAAACGCCTCAACGACTCACTATTTCAATGGGGTCACTATGTGACACAGTAACGTATTATATTACGGTGCCATAGGTCGTATGAAAACTAGTTTGATCTTCACGATGTGGAGTACAAGGAGTTTGCTAGCTGTGGTTTGCTAGCTGTGGTAGGCAGAAGCAACCAACTTTACTGCTCAAATAATTGCGGCACTTCACCAATACATTAGTTGTAGATACTGCGGGGTTCCGGTGGCTTCTTAATGTTTTGTATTACTAATTAGTAGGCCAATTAGTATTGGCAACTCTGCAAGTTTCCCAAACCAAATACTGGGATTCAGAGATGTGCTTGATGAGGTACTGTGTGTAAACGATAGGCCTACATCCATACCACAAATGTCTTGCCTTGTGGGTGCATAATGTAAATTGCGAAGCACTCTTGCTTAAGTTCTGAAACACACCAAAGCTTAAGCCTAGAGCACAAGCGTAAAGCACATCCACTTTAATCAATAACTGTGTTTCCAACAACTTATTTTTATGCACATTTTTTAGTATCGTATTAGAAAATGTTGATGATAATGGCAAAATTAAAAAAAACGTTTTCACCTTTGCCAAAGTTCTGACGTAGCAAACATTTAACTCACATGAATGATCAGCTGTTCCCGCTGTCGGCGTCTTCCCAGATATTCTCATAATGCATGAAAACATGGCTGGTAGCAACAACAGCAACAACAACTACATGTGGACCGACGAGGAGACCAAAATATTCCTTGGTCTCATGAAAAATACATCTTCATGAAAAAAATGCATGGCTGTAATAAACATCACAGCCATCTAAAATGGCTGTGATGTTTATTACAGCCATGCATAACACAGCCTATACCGCCACTTTCTGACGAAACTACACTTTGTGTAGCCTAGTTTAGTCATGCCAAACCAGTATATGTGCCTAATTCGCATTTTCTTTTTTTCAATATTTCAAAACATTGCTAGGCCTATTTTTCAGATTTCTGCCGAAAATAACATACCAAAAGTGAATAGACTATCTCCACAACTACAGGGGCTTGTAAGTTAATCCTTGTACCAAAAGAGAGATAACACTTGTGAGATTGTTATGACAGTGAAATAATCAATGTGGATGCTATTGGATCAGAGTGAATGATGCTAGAACACAGAATAAATGGAAGATTTCATTTCCACCTGAAATAAATGTCATGTTTTAGAGTGAATAACACCTAGTGCATTATCAGTTGGTAGCCATATAGTGCTATAGGGCCATAGCACAACATCTGATTAGGGCCTGGGTCAGGATTTGATGCTAATAAAGTGAAGTATAGCAAAGATAGAGGTTTTAGTAGAGATAGGTTTAGGCGGAGTCTCCAAATAAAAACAATAAATCCAATGCAAACCAATGCAAAAATGACAATACAAACGTGATGAGACACAAATAGGTCAAATTTTGACATTTGACCCCTCTATTGAAAGGTCAAGGCGAATAGAATTGAATGACATCAAGCCAAACCATTGCAATTGCATCATACGGCCACTGAATGGCGATAAAGACTGTGTTCTGAATTGAAGGCAATTGACCTATTTCTGAAACCATCTCTTAGCTACTATAGATGATTGTAAACATGATTGGGAGGTTTCAAAATGTTGCCCAGACACTGGATTATCTGTTTATGGTGGTTTTAAGCGAAAGGTAACAACAAAGGTAAGACATCATTTGTGATTGTTACTAGAACAAGTTTGTTCTTGATGGTTTTTGGCCTTTAGTTCCGCAAGTTTTAGTCACAGAGTGATATGGACTGTTGGAATCAGCAGAGTATCAGCTTTCATATGTATGTAAGATGTTGTGTATTGTGTAAATAACATGTCAGGAAAAAGATCGCAATTGCTGTGCAGTTGCACATGCACAGTTATGAAATACATAACTCTTGTTGTTACATGCTCATTATAATGGTTATAATAGACCATCCATCCTCAAAGTCCGGACTCCGGTCCAGATCTGGACCGAAACACAACTGTCTCCGGACTCTTAAATTATACTTTATTAAATGATAAATTAAAAATAAAAAAAAATAAAAAATATTATCTGCAAGACATCGCCGCGACGCAACAAGTCAAAATTCTCCGCTTTCTCCACAGCGCTCCGAATGTCCGACTGCTCCCCTGTCTGTGTGAGGATGTCTACTGTGCTTTGGTTTGGTCCAATCACATTCAGCGTCCCGTCATCTTCATGACAACGATGGGTTGACACGGCGTTGAGAGTTGACAGTGTTTATTTTTATTTTTTTCAGTTTATTTTTGTCAGCAGTTAGCTAGTAGCCTAGATTAGCCTAGGCTACTAGCCATGTTCAAAGGTGGCCAGCAAAAGAGAAGTCGATGCGTTCATCCTACCTCCAACGAGCACCAACCTGAATATGCCAAGAAACAGTAACTCTTGTGAAGAGTGGCAATTTGAAACACCTTTATGAAACAAAGCAACCTTTCCTCAAAATTCAGAGCTAAGAACCTCAAAAATCAATGGGATGAAATCATCATATCAAGCCACAAGCAGAATTCTTGTTATATCTATGTCACAACAAGAAAAAGCAACTGAGTCCTCACTCAGAGTGGCATGGGTATTGGGTAAACACAAGAAGCATTTCTCTGATGCAGAAATAATAAAATAATGTATGACTGAAGTGATGGAGACCATGTTTGAAGGCAAACACAAAGAGGAAATGAATCCACAGCAACCAGAAGAACTGAAATACTGACTGGCGATTTGATTAAACAGCTTTGTGATGGAATACAAAATGCACAGTGCATTTCCTTAGCTGTGGATAAGTCCACTGACACTACTGACAATGCTAAGTTGCTGGTGTTTGTGAGGTTTTATGATGAGGCAAAGGGAGAGTTTGTTAAGGATGTGTTGGTCCTGACAAACCTCATTGGACACACAAGGGGGGAAGACATTTATGAAGCAGTAATGGGAATGCTGAATGAAAGAGGGATATATTTGAAGAAAGTGGTGACAATTGCTACTGATGGAGCTCCAGCCATGATAGGGAGAGAGAGAGAACTGGTTCAGTGCCTGAAAGATCACCACCCTGACCTATCTTACCACTGCATAATCCACCAGTCTGTCCTTTGTGCAAGTCTTGGAGAAGTGTTTTTGGGCCATTTGGAAGAGCTGCAAGTGTTTCTGTCGGAGCAAAAGAGTGCAAAAGCACTCTCAGTTCATGGGTTAGGGTTAGGGTTAGGGTCATACAAAATGAAGAAAAGATAGAAACTGTTGGATTTTTGGCTGATATAACATCTCATCTCAATGACCTAAATCTCAAGCTAGAGGCCAAGAACAACACAGTGTGTGAGCTGTGAAACCCATTTCTGGTTAGAAATGTCAGAGCGTTCTCTACAGAAGCACAACAAATCTTCCCATGGGCCAGTGCTGCTTCTCTGCAAAGTGAGTTGATTGACCTCCAGGAAAACCTTGCACTGAACGAGGCTGACTGTGACACTCTCACCTTCTGGACAAAGATGGTTATTGCAGCTAATTTCCCTCTCCTGCATAAGATGGCACTTCACATTCTCAATGTTTGGCTCAACCTACAGCTGTGAGTCTGCATTCTCAACAATGAACATGGTGAAGAACAAGTAATGCAGCTGACTCACCAATGAACACTTGCATCAGTGTCTCCGCCTGGCCATCACACCTTTTGTGCCAAAGTTCAAAGTCTTGGCAACAGACCAAAGGTGCCACTTCTCTCATTAAGCAAGTGTTTGACACAATGTACAATAGTTCTGGACTTATTTGGACTTTGATTCTTGGGATGGTTTGATTAACCTTTGATGGGTGGGTGTGTGAACTGCCTGGGGGGGATGGGGAAAATGTTATAATCGTTCAAAAGCTTGAGTGACTTTAATAAACAGACCTTTGTCTTATTGAACATTTTATTTGTGGACCTTTGAGATTTGTATTTGAGTACCCCTGTAATTTACTTAAAGTTGAGAATCTTATCGTTCTAGGGGTGTATCACATGACTGCTTTCTCACATGTTTAAATGCCTTACGACGTCTGCTTTTGGCGGGTCTAACCTCATTACAATTACAATTTTCTTACTGCTAGAGCTTTACCACCTGAATATCCATTGCGTACATAGGTAGGTTGTGTACCTATACCAACAATGACACTTTTGACCTGGGTGACATGCCATTCCGTAGAGAATTCCGTAGTTTGAGAACTTGAGAAGGTTACTTTCAGTATTTGTTAGTTAATGTGTCATTGAATTAAGTAATTTAATTTAATGCTTTGGACCCTGTTCTTAATGCTAAACATGCACCTTTTTAGTTATAGCCTACACCAAGTTAAAGGATTCCCTGTACAGTTCACAGTTTTAGTTATAAGCGAATCTCTTTTATATCTAAACAGTGGGTATTATAACTGAAATTTAATTGGAATTCAAAAGGAATCAATTTGGCACCTTGTGAATCGAAATCTAATCCAATTGGGAACTCAGTGCTGATACCCAGTCCCCCCCCCCCCCCCCTCACTACCTCAGTCATCTCATTCATACATATTATGCCTTCCCTAAAAACTGCACAAGCATATTGTCATTCAAATGCAATAATGCCAGATGCACTCTTCCAAGGTGCCATGCCCAATAGCTGTGTTTTAGTTACACAGTGTATAGATTGTGTTAACCTCTCCTGCAAATGTTTGGACTGCACTGTGTTCTTGGCTCTGTAGCTAGTTGTGGCCACCTGGAGTGAGTTATATTTGTGTCTAACTCTTAAGCAAAAAAAAATTGCGCGTCTAGACTGTTGCGAATAAATAATAACATATGTATCAGCAGGCTGTAATATCTACACATAGCCACAAAGGAGTAGAAATAAATATACAAGTGTATTAACTGCACCTCAACACTAGGTGGCGGCATACATAATACACTGGGGGCGGGCGCTCAACGCTAGCCATTGTGCGTCATGGAGGCCACGCCTCCTGCCCAGAGACCATCCGGGCGGAAACATCCGGTTAGAATCAGAATCCCCCAGGCAGCGCATCGGGACGGATGCAAAGCGAGGGGGCTCTCCACGCGGCGTGACTTTTACTATACCCCTCCATTGTTACGTAGATATAACTAAAGCTAAACAAATAAAGTGAGTTAAAGCGTTCCTGTTGTCGGCGGCCTTCTTCCTCAATGAACACCTCACAAGACATGCGGTGGTACTCGTCTGTCATGTCGCATTTAGAACCTGCCGTTGCATTAATGGAGGATGACTCCTCTCTCTCCTCCAGCTGGTCTGAGTGTGAGGGGAAGTAACTGGTGATCAGTGTTGGGTAGTAACGCGTTATTAGTAACGCCGTTACGTAACGCCGTTACTTTTTTCAGTAACACGTTACGTAACGCGTTGTTTTTTAAAATTCAGTAACTCCGTTCCTGTTACCAAACGCTGCGTTACTCCGTTCCTTTTGGTGAGGTTTTACAGCGGCACACAGTTCCCGATCAATAAAGTTTAATTGAATTGAAAAACAAAGCACCTCTAGCATCACACACGCAATCAAACACGCGCCATGAAGAGGACTGGACAGGTCAGGGTACGGCATGATGGTGAGGGAAAGGAAGATATGTTTCTACTTGTGGAAATACTCACACTATTTTCAACTCGAGAGCAAAGCGAAAAACAACATTTTGGTAACATGTAAACTGTGCCCCGGGTCAAAAATCCTTTCTACGGCGAACAACAGCAACAGCAATCTGCTGAAGCACCTAGAGTAGGGTGGCCATTCGTCCGGCTTCAGGCCGGACTGTCCGGCTTTTCAATGCCCTGTCCGGCATCAAGCCGGACGCATATTTGTCCTCCTTTTTGAGACAACCCCGCCGGGCACAGGTCCGCCCGCCGGTCATAGGTCTGTGGTGTGTTACGATCGCGCACGCAACCCGCCCCCCCCCCCCCCCCCCCACACACACACGCCGGTCGTAGGTCCGCGGTGTTTTACTATTGCGCGCACCCCCCCCCCCCCCCCCCCCTGTTGGCTGTAGGTCCGAGGTGTGTTACGATCGCGCGCGCATCCCCCCCGTCGGCCATAGGTCTGAGGCGTGCCCCCCCCCCCCCCCCCTTTGGTGCAATACTTTGGTGTTTGTGTCAAGGTTTGTGTTGGTGCACAACGGATCATATTGCTTGGATGATTAGATTCAGTGATGTGGATGCAAATGAATTGAAACGGTTGTTTTAATCAACAGTTTGTATTATTCAGCATCAGTACAGAACTGAAATGACGGTGAGAGGGGAACTCAATCAATTAACCTTTATTTAATGGGAGCATTGGAAGAACGTTTTACAGTAACTAAAAAGTTACTTTCTCAGTAACGCATTACTTTTTTGTTTAAGTAACTGAGTTACTAACTGAGTTACTTTTTTACAAAGTAACTAGTAACTGTAACTAGTTACTATTTTTCAGTAACTAGCACAACACTGCTGGTGATGACCGAAGGAAGAGATGATGACAGAGGTGCTATATAACTTTAATGAGCTTACACGCACGCACGCATGCGCGCACACACACACCCTATTATAGACTGAAACACACTCAAGATACACACACCGACATAGACACATGGACATTAAAGTAGACATACACGCACACAAAGGTAGACCCAAAACAGCCACGGCACACTTAAATAGAAAAACACATACACATACTAGCAGGAGAAGCGATGAGGGGATAAGAGGAGCATCTGACATGCTGGCAAAATGAGATGAGATGTTTTGACGAGTATGCGACCCGTTGGCGGACTGGATCTCCTGACACTTCATTACCACAGAGGGCACACTGCTGTCACAATATGTCAGGGAATTCACCACAGATGACCGTTTGAAGAGCGCTGCTACACTCACAGGAAGCTGTCATAACATCCTCTGCTTCACTGTGGATTTTATTGGTTTGTCTATTTCACTGTTTAATTAGGCAGGCTGTGCATTTGACTACCAGTTGAAAGGACAGGGGTGCAAACTGGTGAGGACCGAAAAAGATGACATTTTTTTGCCTGAAAACTAAGATCAGCGTTCGACGCCCTTCAAATCCATCAGGTTATATTTTGCTATTGATGCTCGACCCAAGTGGCTCACAAGAAGCCTGTCAGTGATATTCAGACCCATGTATATGAAGCAGTTCTCAAAAATGTGTTTTTTGTTTTTTTTCATGTTTGCTTCACTGACTCCCGTCTCTAATTAGAGCAGCATTGAGCCTCCTCCTCAAAACCCCTCATTTTGAAAACAACAACAAACAACTAACTTAATTGTCAAGTCAAAGGTTACATTTATCTAAAGGTCCATATCTAAATATGATATCCACTATTATTATTATTTCTGAAGGAGTCATTTACAGTCTTGTACAGTGTATTTCAACCATGGTAAATGTAGTAGGTCTACTATAGTGCATGACGGTGCCAGTACACTGGTATACCATAACATTGGTTGGGAGTGGGATCCTCCATCCTTATCATAGCCTATAATTACTAACGGCTGTAACGCTGTATCAAATAATGTCATAGCTCCTGTTAAAACTAACAAAAATGTGAGAAAGAATTCATTCCAATAGTCAACTCTTCACATTCAAAATAAGTAGTATTCATTTTATTATTTATTTGTAAACTGGCCTAATATTCAATCCTGCCCTCTCTGTCCCACAATAGTCATCTCTCATTTAAAATGAATTTGAGTATTTTAGGAAATATGACTCATCATATTGGGAGGAATATTAGCATTATGGCATCCAATCCAAAGCTACAGTATATGAGGTTACATAACTTGCCCGTGATGTAGGAACAACCCATTATTTGCAGTCTCTTCGTTCTTGCTAGGCTTGAGGTACAAGGTTAATTTATGAATCCTAAATCCAATACAATAAAATAAATCTAATTTTAAACCAGGAACCTCAAAACCTTTATAGATATTTCGCTATTGGAAAACTATTTGTAAACTCTCTGTTGTTGTGTTTAGAACCAATGGAGGCAGAAAACACTGAGCAGATTTCCAGACATTACATTTAGTTTAGTCAGAAGTGGAATGGGATTCTAAAATCGATTGAACAAGTTTGTGGAACGAGATCAAGTTAGTGTGCTAACTAGCAAGCTAAAGTTTCAAGAAAGTAACTATGTATACTTAATGCCCGCCTAAACAGAGTACAGATGATCATTACAGCATTAAAAATGAATCAAGTTCCATAAGTTATTGACTTGAGTCCATACATTGCAACAATCGGCAACACTCCTAAATGTGACTGCTCTGCAGGCAAGTTGAGCTGGCAGTTGTTGTTTTATCAGCCAATCAGGATTAGATATTCATCTGGAATCTCTGCCTAGCAACTCAATTGTATTGGATTGGGATTGAGGAAGTGAATAGATTGCGAATCAAACTGCCCAAGCAGAGTAACAGAACACTACGGTAAACACGCCTACCCACAGATGACTTTACCCGCAGACTTTAAGAAACCCCCCCCCCGAGAAAAAATGTTTTATTGCCGATCTACATGATCCATGTGAATTACCTATTTTGAAATAAAAACAGCAAATTTCGCCGAAAGGTGACAAGTTTGCACCCCTGGAGGAACTGGGTTTGACCTCCAAGGTCCACAGTCCACCTGAACGCATCCTGTAGCAATATGCCCACACGCTTACCTACTCCTTAATTACATGTATCTGAATTATTTTAATCACTTTGGATGGGCCTGAGTACCCGGATGGTGTACTCATAAAGGTCAAAAAGAGTGTGGAACGCTGGACACTTCTCACCCTCAATGGTTGCCATCTTGGCTATGAAGTGGAAGGGGGGGACCACCAACATTTGTGAAAAAGGCGGTCGAATTAAAATAACATTTATTTTTATTGATTTTTAATAAAGTCAAGTGCGCAAACAAGCCGGCAGATATTTTGACAGTTACTTTTTTGGCATTAAAAAGACAGAAGAAGCGGTCGCGATTGTCAAGTGCACAACAGCCGTGTTCGATTTGAGACAACACTACCCTGTCGAAATTCATCCACTACGCAAGTCAGTACATAGTGTACTACATGGAAGTATACTAACGGAAGTATGTGAATTTAGACACACCCTAGGTTTGGCTTTTCATTCCCAGTCTGACGATTAGAAATACATGCACTTAAAGGACAATTCCGGCGCAAAATGAGACCATATGATCATAACACATGTCTACCGAGTTGGACTGTTCTCTGGGATCAGTTTTTTAAAACTAAGCATTGAGAACTTTGTAAGTGTACAGACAGTTTATTAAAAAGAAAGTCTGGTCACGACCAGTCGAGCGACGAACGCCGTGCAACATAATGAGCCGGAAGAGGCGTACACATGAGATGTCAATGAATCAGAAGGTGTGCAATCTAGTAGAAGGTGTGCGAAGTGCGAACAGTGCGTGTGCATAGAGAAGAGAAGAAAATGGTTCGCGTTTGTGCTTTTCCCTGCTGCGTTCGTCACTCGACTGGTCGTGACTGTTTTCCAAAGATGGCGCCCGCTTGTTTTCGTGAAGGTACTGGCTTTCTTTCTTTCTTTTTAATAAACTGTCCACTGTACACTAGTCCTCAATGCTTCGTTTTACATGTAGGGACCCTCATTATGCTACTGTGGAAGTGTGGTGCGATTTTGAGCCTTGTTAGTGGTATAGAATTGCGATTTATTTTACATTAATATCTGCCCCCACAGCTAGCGTTATACGCTAATTAGCGGTTTTCGAGAACTTTCGTTCCATTCGACTAGAATGAAAACTTATCCCAGAGAACGGTTGAACTCGGTGGACATGTGTTATGATCATATGGTCTCATTTTGCACCGGAATTGCCCTATAACTGCAAGATAATGAATCAGGGTTTCCGCTACATGTAATTGATCGTGGCGCACCGCCACGGCAAAATAAAAGCCGCCACACTTTCAGAATAATGATTTTTCTTTTTTTTTTTTTATGTTGTTTCATGTTTATATTAATGTAAATGATTGTATTAAATGTGATTTCGGCACAAAACATGGTGTTTTCCGTGAAATATGACGCTACGCTGCAAATAGCATACCCTTATTTTGAAAAACCAACACCGGAACACCGGAGTCACCACCTGCCTGTCTAGCTGCGGCGCGCGAAAGACGAGTAGGAGAGACAATAGTCCGACGTGGAGGGAGAGAAAAGGGTGAAAGAAAGGTACCTAAGCTAGGTTATATTTGATGCCGTTTTGTTAAAACCAGTGAAAAACGACCCTAATGTATAGTAGGGATGGGCAACGATCGTCGAATAGTCGAATAGTCGGAGTCACGTAGAATATCGAATAATAAATGTGACTATCGTTATTTATTACACGGCTCTTCTCAATGCTGTTGAACGCTCCGTTGACTTGCATGGGCCTTCACAACTTCCGGTGGTGAATAGCGTCCTCGGTTGCTAAGCGACGTCAACGTCTTTGGGGGACTATTTCTCTGCTGATCAACACTACGAATGCTAGTAACAAATAAATTGTAAAAAGACACACCGTGTGAAGTTATATTTTTGACGTGTCTAGTTCACCGTCATGCAGGCTGTGTTAAAAAATAGTAGTAAAAAAATAAAAATAAATTGCGATCCGTTTTCGGCGCATGCAGGTCTATCTGCCTAACCCCACGTTGAAATAATTTTGATGTTGAATGTTGGCGCAGTTGTTGAAATAAACAGATTGATTTCATGCACGTCATAAAAGCCTCTCCCTGTGTCATTGCACTTGCGTGTATCCGAGGTGCGTGTGTGCGTGGGGGTTCTTGATTGAGCGATTTTCGAATATTATTCGATTATTTCTCAGCGAATATAGAATTATATTTTTGCCAGAAATGCACATCCCTAATGTATAGATGGATTAGGTTACAGAAAAAATCCAGAGTCGGGAAAAATGTGTTATTGATTGGTTATACGCATTATTTCTATCATTATTTACACTAGACTGGTAGATCTCGGGAGGTTGGCTACTTGAAAAGTAGATCCTGGGTCAAAAAAGGTTGGGCACCCCTGGATTAGACAGATGTATGCAAGTCTCACAGGAGACAGGAGTGCACAGTTGTGTATGTAGTTGTGCTACAGCCTTGTACTTTTTGCCTCTTCGTTTAGACGTTTACTGTTGTTGCCACAGCGCTAGGATAAAGCAAGGCACAAGCTCTGTGGCACTGGCAGTATCTGACAGATTGACGCCTCTTCTAGATGCTGCTTTAATTTGTTGTTGTTGTGTTTGTTGTTATGGCCTAGTGATTCTGCAAGATCCTCTTTTCGATTATTATTTTCAATTAATGTACCGGAAACCCTGTAGTAAATAATGTATTTAGAAAAACATTCAGTTTGAAATAGTCATAATTTCACATTTCAAAATTCATGTTGTTGTCGCCGTCGTCGTCACCCCCCCTCTTCCACTCGGGCAGACCTCCCCCACGGTTTAAAAAAATCCTGGAGGAAACCCTGATGAATACAAAAAACATTATTTTGCTTTAATTATAGTAATAATAGAATTGCCTTGTTGGGACTCTTGCTTTGGATTCTGTAATGGGGAGCTTGTGACAAATGCCACTCTGCTCACAATGGCAGAGTTGTCCGAGTGCTCTTGCCTTATTCATGAGCCGAGTGGGGAGATGTGTTCCTGTGTTCACCGGGGAGCATGGCCTAGGCAAGTTCATACAAGGTTTCGCCCCAGCCATATCTGGTTCAGAGTACCCCTGGTACCCCCAGTGTAATCTGGAGAAGCTTATTTCAGCGTTGATTTCTCTCTCTCTCTCTTGGAAGAGCACACTGGCACGGATGGGATCAGGGTCTGAGGCCAGCTGTGAAGACCGACAGCTTGTTTCATGGAGGATGAGACTCATCACCACTGTATCCACCATCGCAGTCTGGCTCAAGCATCAAGCAGATTCATAGAGGGAGAGTGATAGGGTGTATGTTGGTAGGTGTTGAAATCCAGCGTCTTCGTCTTCGTAGTTGTTGCAGAACAAAGATGATGACCACCTGCTGCGGAGGGGTGGCTTCCTGCATGGGCCTGGGACAGATGAGAAGGTAGGAACTTTGGCCTTGGGCTCTGACTCTGTTGTTAACCAGGATAGTCTAGTATTCAGTGGTTAGGGTGCTTGACTCCTAGCCGAAAGATTATGGGTTGAAACCCCAATGTCTGCAGTCTACCTGTAGGCATCGTTGAGCAAGATGTCTAACTACTCAGTGCCAATTAATGACAAATGTATCAAAACAAAAAAATGCTAAAAGCGTCTACTAAAAGTAAAACACAAATGCATTAGAAGAGCCATCTTGAGAACATGCTGGGTTGTCGTGTATATATTATATGTGTCACATGTTCAAATCACTCTTCATGCTCGTCATAGAAACAGCCCAAGCAACACATCAAGCGAAATGCCTAACATAATTTACAGTCCCATGATGGGAAAGCAAGGTTAAAGTCCTGGGGTTTGAAAAAGCACCAGCTCTTTAGCTTAGTACAGGGGTCGGGAACCTTTTTTTGCCTTGAGAGCCACTTTTACAAAAAATAAATATATAAATCTCAGAAGAGCCACATAAAGACGGTTACAAGCAAAAGTTTGGATATTTAACTTACATAGGATATGTTGCTGCAAATTGTGCATGGTGAGTGTCGAAGTGGCGGTTAACATTGCATCGTTTCCACTGGCGTAACAACATGATGATAGGCCCCGGTGCAAATATTTTTTTTGTTTTTTTTGTGCCCCCGCGGTTGTTGACGGAGGGGGGGGGGGGGGGGGGGGTGGTGCTGCGCGATTGTTGCCGGGGGGGGGGGGCTCTCCCCCTGGGCCCCGGTTGCACCGTCGATAGTTACGCCACTGATCGTTTCATGGACGCAATTTTCTCATTACATAACAGACAGATCGCACTTCCAGCTCTTTCCACGAACGCAATCTGTCCAATCGGGCTGAAAGTTGCGGACTTTCTTTTCGGGCTTTTTCCTTTTTAACATTTTGATTAGCGCCAGGGGTGGACTGGCCATCGGGGCCGACGCACATCTTTGGGCCGGCCCAGGACTGTCATAAAAATTAAAAATAAAGTAATTTGGCCCAACCGGAGGCGGTGTGTTACGATCGCGCCCCCCCCCCCCCCCCCCCCCCCCCCGGTCGGTCTTCGGACCGGGGTGTGTTATGCGCATCCCGCGCATTACTCAGATAGACTGTAACTGCCTATTTGCCACGAAGCCTTGTCATTATAGGGCCAGCGTGCGTGCGTGTGTGTGTGCATGTTGGGAGAGTCGGGTTGATTAAAAAAAATACGCTTTTCTCCAAATGTAATGACGTGTTTCAATCGACACAGCTCTCCCCTAGTATTGACTGTTATTTTAGCATTATATTAGGGTAGACCTAGTCTGATTCCTTGATTACATTTTTTTCCCCCCTCAACTAATTTCGTCCGAGAGCCCCGGCCGTCGGCAAAAGAGCCACATGTGGCTCGCGAGCCATAGGTTCCCGACCCCTGGCTTAGTAGAACCTATTGCAGATTATTTTTTCAATGGTTGTGTAGGAGTATATATTCTGAGGGGACATCTCGGGGAGATATGTGTGTGTTTATCAGTGTACAAGAAAAAATATATTACTTTTGCGCAGGAGTTGTCGTGATTTCCCTTGGACAATCATCTGATGTCACTTGGATTGTATCTGTTGAATGTATTTTTAAGTGTATTATAAAAAGGCATGTCTTCGATGGTAGAGCATGTCATCAACCACTATTTGCATAATCCAACCCTCTCAGAGCATGCCCTCCCACCCAGGTGAATAACCACTCTCCCGACATGTGAAAATGCAAGGACAGTGGGATTAACTTTATTTTTAATGGCAACGTCCCGACTACAGTTATCTCACATTTGTGTGTGTATGTGATAATCACTTCATCGGACTGCTTCAGCAACGAGGACCAGTTCACAGCAGGATTCACATTTAAATTGAAGCTTAAAGATGGAGCAATTCCCACTGTACGTGACCAATCTGCAAACTTGGAGTCTAAGTATAACCATGTTTTAATATTATTTGCAAGTTACTGTAGTTAGTGTATTGTATATTGGTTAGCTAATGAGTTAACAGTCTTAGCTATGGGCTAAGACTGCTAAAGCTGGACTCAGGACTAGGGATGGGAATCGAAAACCGGTTCTTGTTGAGAACCGGTTCCCAGTGTTTAAATTCCTTGGAATCGTTTGCCAATTTCGCAAACGATTCCCTTATCGATTCCAGTGGACGCGAATGACGTCACCACGCACGTTGCGTAGCGACTCCAGTGCAGCCAGCAGTCAACAGTAAACATGGCGCCCAAGCGGTACAAACGCTCCAAAGTTTGGTTACACTTCACAAGAAAAGACGACAACAGGGCAACTTGCAATACTTGCAACGTGGATATTTCCTCAAAGGGAGGAAATACTTCCAACATGCAAAAACATTTGCGCACACAGCATGCGATAACGATTTCTGAATGTCGCGTTTTCGATGCGCTCTGGACGAACGTCACTGAATCCTTTTTTTCCAAATGAGAATCGATAAGAGAATCGATAAAGAACCGAATCGTTAAGCGGAATCGAAAATGGAATCGGAATCGGAAAAATCGTATCGATTCCCATCCCTACTCAGGACACATCTTATAACAACAACAAATAAGTTATTTGTTGGAGTCAGGACTCATCTTAAAGTTATTTGTTGGGACCTGTGTCTGTTTTATAAGTCTGTCAAATGTGTCCAGCTCGGTAAAGTAGAAACATATGAAAGCTTTTTTATCAGATTTAAATGTAGTAACTGTTGAGAGGGGTGGGGAAACAGAAGCAAACAAAAGCCTACAGTTTTTAATGTGGTTTGACTTGTATAAATGAAAAACAATTAATGGTTGATGAGATTTTTATGACATTTATGACATTTGTGTTTGCACTTGTATATTTGCACTGGTAACTTCATTCTTGTACTTGTAAGTTTTCATAACTACTGATTTCAACAACATATAGATGTGTAGATAATGAATACATGAAACTTTTTCATTCCCTGCCTTTAGGCTAGCACATCTAACATCCCCTGGTGTCGGTGTATTCGCGGCGTACCTGTAACGACTGAGGGAACGTGTGAATAGATTGTTTTTAACTTATTTTCTTTTTAAACTTTTTTTTTTATACATGATGTACATATAGATTTTGTGATATTCCATTATTTTTCCCTATTTATAGTTTTACATTATTATTGTATTGATATTCCGTTACTTTCATTTTTATTTACTTTTTATACTGCTAGATAGCTCTACTTTTGCTATTTGCACAGTTGCCAGAGTTGTTGCAATTTCATTTCACTGCTGTTGTACATGTCCAATTATGCATGTGACCAATAAATGTTTTTCTTCACCGATGTTACTGAGGTCCGGTTTGGTTGGTTATAGGAATCCAATTATTATTTGAATATATCAAAGAGATTCACATTCAATTTTATCCAATTTTATTGTGGCACAATTTCTACAAGTGCACCTGTTGAGAATTATATAGTGCAGACAATTTAGACTCGATGAGTACAGTATACCTACCACTGTAGGGCATACACCGTAACGGTGTATAACAGAGGTCACTAACAGGCGGACCGCGGTCCGGGTCCGGACCCAGACGCCGTCCTATGCGGACCCAGACCTATAATCAATAAACTATTGAGGGATTCTACATTATGACGGGGCGCTTCTATTTTAACCAGCGCAGCTTTTCTAGTCTTTACGGCATTTGCTTAGCGGACCTTCCAGACCAATTGCATGCGAGTTAAGTGTCCCACGTGACGCTGCTCAGCCAATCAAATTTGTGGAAACAAAAGCGCGACTCTGAATACAGAGATGAGAGAGAGCTAGTGGGCAGTAGCATAAATGATCTGTCAAGCAGTAATACATGAGAATCAGGTTAAATGTTGCAGTAAATGATCCACACTACAACCTGGAAAAACAGAAGAGGCTAAAATGATCACGAAACATCTGAAAATGAATTCTGACAATGTTTAATTAATGTGTTCAATTAAAGGGAAATTCACACTACAGACACCATATAAATCTAATCATGACCAAATATGGGAGCTGGTCCTGGTCCTGGTCCTGGTCCTGGCGCTGCCTCAAGTGGTTGACATAATCAAAGAGTTTGTAAGGACAAGATCATCCACTTCCCCACACACACACACACACACACGGAATGACGTGGTGATCAGATGCGCAAGTCGTAATCTTGGCGTTGTACAATGTCTTTGCCGCAACAAAGTCAAGTCATTTTTAGGCAAATTTTTCCCGACTGGTGACCTCAATGGTGGGTACGGCCCTGGTATACTTCAATGTTTAGCGACAATTAATATTTTTGAATTGTACTTTGTTTAATTGAACAGTCAGTTGCAGATGTTGATACAACTATGAGGCTACTTCAATATATATATACAGTATATATATATCTCGCTAATTCATAATGTTTGACATTATGATATTCCGGACCTTCGCTTGAGGAAATTGTCTCTCACTGGACCTCACTGGAAATTTTAGTTGAATACCCCTGGGGTCCGTTTCACAAAGCAGGTTTAGTGAAAACCCTGCGTTTATTAACCCTGAACTGAGGGAAACTCTGCGATTTCCGTTTCACAAAGGGAGATAACTCAAACCAGAGAAAGAGGGGCAACTCTAACCTGTTTCACAGAGAGAGGTAACTTACGCTCTCGGTCAGTTACCATAGTAACAGACTCTATGAACCTAACCTGGTCGGGACCAGGTTTTACTCAATGGATCAATCTGTCGCCGCCCTCTTTCAGCCACACACGCCATTTGATTTCCTCATTCATTCAGTCAGCGAGTTTTGGCGTAGCCGTCTGTCAAAAATCATTTAACAAAATCAGAGTCAGTGCTATTTCAGAAGTCCATTAGGCAGTAGGAGGCGACTTTTTCACGAACATGTCCTTTTGACCAGCGCTCGAAGTGGAAAAAAATAAGTGCCGGTACTCCCTTACTCACATATATATAAATATATATATATATATATATAAGCGCTTTGGGTGTCTTGAAAAGCGCTATATAAATGCAATTAATTATTATTATATAATTATTATTTACTGCGCAGATAATTAAATATTCGTCGGGAGAGGGTTATCAGACCATAGATGTAGGCTAGCCTTTCCAGACAATTATCATTTCCAGACAATTATCTTTTTCAGCGGTACCGTTTCACGTCACAGTCCATCATTTATACAACCTAATCCGTCCTTACATGTGCAACATTACCAACCGTAGTCTCTCACATCCCAGCAGATATTGTTTTGTACAATGTCGGAGATGTAGAGGCAACTGTATACAGTCAAATAGCCACTTAATATTTACTTTACAGTGTAAAACATGATCAAAATGATCATGCCGAGGTCTTATCTGTTAGTGATGGGTCGTTCGCGAACGAACTAGTTCGAACGAACGACTCTTTAAAGTGAACGAACTGACCTCGTTCGCCACCGTCGTTCGCGTCGTTCGTCTCGTTCGCTGAGTCTCTCTGACGCGCTGATTCGCGGCGCCGCTGATTCGCGAGTCGTGACTCGTTCGCTGACTGATTGACTCGAGGACTGAGACGTCACTCACGACTCGTCATCACGAGAGCCAGCCAATGTATGTTGTTTGTCTGTCTGTGACAGTCTAGGACGCTTTCGAATGGTTGACACATTAACAATACCACTTTCACATTTGAATATTGCCTTTTACATTTACATATCAGTGAAATGGTAAATACATGCTGTCTTTGTATTTTCTGTGTCATGCCAGATTAATAAAATATTTGAATGTCTCGTCAATCTGTCTCGTTCTTTCATGCTTCCTTCTCACGCACGCAACCCGGCCGGGACCCGCAATATAAAATATGCCCAGAATAAACACAACTGTACATCATTAACTTTAAAACTCATCATTGCTAAATCAAGTCTATTATCTTGCTGATATACATCCAATAATCTACTACGCCCCCCCCCCCCCCCCCCCCCACACACACACACACACACACATCCCGCTGCGTTTGGTTTGTCTAACGTTACGTTGAATTGGGGGAACGGGGCATTTTGATACTGACATGTCATTATGCATACATTAAATAAATCTGTTGAACTCAAATGAAATACATATGTTAACATATTCAACCAGACACAATGTTGTATTTGCTATTAACACATTTATTAACGCCATCAAGCACCATTGCACGATTGTGAATCGTGATTTCATGATTAGTTAGTAAATGAGAAGAACGAGGGAGTCCGAGACCGACTCAGCTGCATTCGTGATTCGTTTGAATGTTGTGTGAACGAGGAGGAGCCGAGTCTGACCGACTCGGCTGGCATTCGCCGTTCGCGAATGACAGCCCTGAGCCGAGTCGTTCGTGATTCGCGAACGAGGGAGGAGCTAAGTGAACGACTGAACGAGTCAGTGAATGATTCAGCGCTACCGGAAACACGAACGAACGAACGAACGACTCTTCATGGCGAACTGAACGACGCGAACTAGTTGGCGCAAACGAACGAGGAAATCCACCACTATTATCTGTTTGAATAATGTAATCTTAAGCTGCTGTCAAGTGCGCTTCTCCCCCGCGGGATTGCACCTAAATGAAATAAATAGTTACCATTCAAGCAGTTTTCCTCTGTAATATTATTGTGATCGCAAAGGACTACATTTAAACTTACGCAGCAGTGTTGCACTGATTTCTAAAAACGTGTTGAAACTCGCCATATGAGCGCATTAGTAGTAGGTATATTAAGTATTTCCAATCGAGGTTGGTGACTTCCCCGTTGCCATGGTGACTCGTCGAATCGGGGCTCCATTGATGCTGGCTTTTTATAGTTGTGGTGCACGCGCTCAACCCTAGGTGGAACTCCTCTGAGTTGATCAACTTAACTCAAAACCGGTGTTGTGGAACCGAAATCCCAGAGTTTTCTATCTCAGTGAAGATCAACTCAGCGTTTAGGATTAAACTCAGAGGTTGTTAAACCTGCTTTGTGAAACGGACCCCTGGTGTATAAGTTCTGGCAAGATGTGGACTGAGAAGTACAAGGTATTATATCCAACGTTTGATTATTTTTCGCTGCGCTGGTTGGATGCAAATACGTTGCATACAATAATATATTGGCCAACTAGCTCTACAAAATTGTCTATCCTAGCTTGTCTGCAAGTTGGAGCTAGTACATTTATAGACATGAGACATAAACAGACCGACTACGGCAGAGAGCATAGCTCACACACACATAAACACAAGGCACGGTAAAAATATCAGGCGACTGGTTACCATTGAGAAACGTTCTGCTGGAATCTCTCCTAAGTGGAATGGACTCAGCTGACTCTTCCCATTCTAGGTCAGACTCCGGCTGAAACATATAGGATCTCACTATTATATCACTATCATTCTGGAGCGTCCGCCATGATTGTGGTAAATTACGCGTCAAGCTTGTTTACATTGAGCAGTATGGGAGCTCTGCTTTCCCCCTCCCAATCCTTCTAATGAGGTGGCCAATCAGAGCAGAGCTCATTACCAGTGTTGTGCTAGTTACTGAAAAATAGTAACTAGTTAGTTACTAGTTACTTTGTAAAAAAGTAACTCGGTTAGTAACTAACCAAAAAGTAATGCGTTACTGAGAAAGTAACTTTTTAGTTACTGTAAAACGTTCTTGCTCCCATTAAATAAAGGTTGATTGATTGAGTTCCCCTCTCACCGTCATTTCAGTTCTGTACTGATGCTGAATAATACAAACTGTTGATTAAAACAACCGTTTCAATTCATTTACATCCACATCACTGAATCTAATCATCCAAGCAATATGATCCATTGTGCACCAACACAAACCTTGCACCAAGTATTGCACCAAAGGGGGGAGGCGCGCCTCGGACCTACAGCCGACGGGGGGGGGGGGGGGGGGGGGGGGGCGCGCGCGATCGTAACACACCACGGACCTATGACCGGCGGGCGGAACTTTGACTGGCGGGGTTGTCTCAAAAAGGAGGACAAATACGCGTCCGGCTTGATGCTGTGCCGGACGCCGGACAGGGCATTGAAAAACCGGACAGTCCGGCCTAAAGCCGGACGAATGGCCACCCTACTCTAGGTGCTTCAGCAGATTGCTGTTGCTGTTGTTCGCTGTAGAAAGGATTTTTGACCCGGGGCACAGTTTACATGTTACCCAAAATGTTGTTTTTCGCTTTGCTCTCGAGTTGAAAATAGTGTGAGTATTTCCATGAGTAGAAACTTATCTTCCCTTCGCTCGCCATCATGCCATGCCCTGACCTGTCCAGTCCTCTTAATGGCGCGTGTTTGATTGCGTGTGTGATGCTAGAGGTGCCGTTGTAAAACATCACCAAAAGGAACGGAGTAACGCAGCGTTTGGTAACGGGAACGGAGTTACTGAATTTTAAAAAACAACGCGTTATGTAACGTGTTACTGAAAAAAGCAACAGCGTTACGTAACGGCGTTACTAATAACGTATTACTACCCAACACTGCTCATTACCATACATCAAACCTTCTAATGAGGCGGCCAACCAGAGCAGAGCTCATTACCATACATCCCACAAAACAGCCTGTTCTTCGGAGAAAATGAGCAACAGACACATACACTACAGAAGGTGGGTTTAGGAGTTTTTAATATATAAACTTCTTGTAAATACCCCAGGGAACAGTTTAAAAAAAAAACAAGTTAATCACCTTCGTAATTGAAGATCTAGTGGAAACGCACATTTTAAAGCCCTTCCAAAGAGGTCAGAGCTTTACTCGTAATTTCTCAGCAAAACGATGTGCGTTAACACTAGTTAACACTAGTTGGCCAACCAGCTGTTGAATGTAAACACAAACATAATGACTAATATAAAAAAATGACAAACAAATGAGATACTAAACAAAGCTGAACAAGCAATAAAAGAATGGACAACTTAATTAAAATGGATGATATACAGTATATACAGTATATATTGTGGCAACCTCGGGGAGGAGAAGAGGTGCCACCAGACCAGTATTGGAAAACAGTTGACTGTCCACACCAGTTTCACAATTAACCAAATTTATTGTAGATTCGGGCGAGGGGGAGAGAGGGGAAAACTCCGCCGCCGCGGAGGGGGGGGTCGGTCCTGAGGGGGCTCAGGTTCTGGACTCGTCGTCGGGGGTTGAGCGTGGGGTTCGGTGCACGGGGGTCGGGTTCTCAGACGGTCCAGGGTTTGGCAGGAGGGAGGGATGTCAGACAGGCGGGGGTCGGTACACAGGCGGGCTCTCAGACGGACCAGGGTTCGGCGGGCGGGAGGGATGTCAGACAGGCGGGGGTCGGTACACGGGCGGGTTCTCAGACGGTGCAAGGGTCGATCAGCCAACGGGGTTCTCCGGGGAAAAAGGGTCATACACAGCGCCTCTCTCTCTCTCTCTCTCTCTCTCTCTCTCTCTCTCTCTCTCTCTCTCTCTCTCTCTCTCTCTCTCTCTCTCTCTCTCTCTCTCTCTCTCTCTCTCTCTCTCTCTCTCTCTCTCTCTCTCTCTCTCCAGCTACTCCTTCCTCGTTGTGTCCACTTCCTGCTGCTTTTATCCTCTCTCCCCTCATTAGGGTGAGTGGCTGCAGCTGCTCCGCTTCCTGGTCTCGTTAGACCTCCATATATGGTCGGGTTTCCTTTAGACAGAGGGGAGAGTGAAAAGTGCTCCGCGGCCACCAGATGGCATGGTGCAATATAAACCCCATCCACCACCTTCCCACATACCCTCCTCCTTACCTGTACCCGGCGGGCGCCACAATATATATATATATATATATATATATATATATATATTAGTGCTGTCAAACGATTAAAATATTTAATCACGATTAATCCCATTAATGTCTCATTTTAATGCTCTTATCAACAAAAGTGGATTGGCTTGCTTCATGCAAATGAAAAACATTTCATTGAAAAACAACATTGGCAAACAGGGCGATACAAAATACAATTATAAAGTGCACATCAGGTAAATTAGGACTCAGCCTATAGTGCAGTTAAACCAGGGCGATACAAAATAAAATTATAAAGTGCACGTCAGGTAAACTAAACCATGGCTTAATAATTTCATGTTTCTTTTTCTCAATTTTGCTTTGAACATAGCAGTCAGGCTACTGCTCTTTATTCACCAGAGGCTCATCAACCCAGCCTGTACCTTAGCCTTCTCCGTTTTGTGCAATTTCTGTACGTGGCTTGTAATGGTGGCTCTCGAAGGCAATTTGTAGGTCCAGTCGTTGGATGCTATGCGAATGATATCAACTAGACCAGTGGTTCTCAACCTTTTGTCAGTGATGTACCCCCTGTTACATACTTTTTAAGTATGTAACAGGGGGTGTGTGGGGGGGGGGGTGCGCGCGATCGTAACCCACCCCGGACCTACGACCGGCAGGGGGTGGTGCGCGCGTGCGATCGTAACCCACGACAAAAGACACAGGTCACTTTGGTCTTGTCAATGGAACCATTTGGCAATTGTTTAAAAGTAAACTTTCCATTCAGAATCTTATTAGCATCCATTTTGGCGCCTCGCGCTCACCATCCACTCAAAACGTAACGTGCCTACTACTCTCTGGCTGGCTCAAGCCCAAACGGCGTGCTTGTTGTTTTGCTTCAGGTCTAGCTAGATCCGTTGTGGTGCTATAGTTTTTCTAACATTACTAGTTGTTGCTAGCCTAGAACTCTAGACACCCCCTAGCGGCAGCAAATTTATTTGGCAGCTAGGTAGGTCTAGCACGGCTCCGTCGGCTTTTTGGTGCTGGAAACACCAAGTATGTCTGACCAATCACAGCGTGAGGGGCGGAGTCGAAAGCCGGGCTACCATGACGACAGAGTTGCGACGGTTCCGTGTTAGAGGTAAACAATGGCTGCTGCTGCTGGCGAACGGCTGTCTTTCGACTCGGCTTTGGCCGCGACTCTTCAAGACTTGAAGTTAACATTTTCTTTGAGAAAAGAACAAAGAACGGCACTGAAGTCTTTCCTCGAATATAAATATGTATTCGGAGTTTTGATTAATTACGTAGTCAGAGCCGTCGCTCTGACTACGTCACCTTCTTCGTTGCTGTGATTGGTTGTAGCGCTATCCTATTGCGTGCAGAGGGAACTTGAAAGGCAACCGTTTATCCCGCCCACACTGTCAATGGAGCTGAGCCAGACCTTACATCTTTCTGATGTGGGTCTGGCTTGCCAGGCTAAGTTGTTGCAACAGCTTGTGAAAAAAACTACACGAAAAAACTACACGAGGCCAAAATAACATTAATCTCGCGATACGGATTTACACTACATTGTGCAAGTAGTCTAACGAATAATTATGTCACATTTTTTGAAAAGTTAAAATAACTAGCTGCAGTGGAGAACATTATCAGCTCTCTGAGGAATTCGAAAACAAAAGATGTCCATGGCTTAGAGACTGCATTCCTGAGAAAGCACAAGAACACCCTCATCCGCCAAACTGATAAAGCCAGAGGTGGAAAGTAACAAATTACAATTACTCTGAGTAACTTTTTTGTGGAATTTGAAGTAATGTACTTTTCTGAATTTAATATTGCTTCTGTTACAGTGTAAAATATATCCAAAGTTTCCCCAAGTTTTCTATGAACTGCGCATGTGCCCCAGAAACTGTCCCAGGCTAACTGCAGCGCCGCAGGTGAACGACGGTCAGTCAATGAGAATACCTTGGTGCTTAATCTCAAAGGAGATGGAGAGGGATGAGTTGAAAAACACTTCTGCAGACCTAAATCCAACTGAAACCCCAGGCCGTACACAGACATTTTGTGGGGCTCAAAAAAAAAAAGGGCACTCATCCCACCGACACGCACTATTCCCACCTCGATGTTGCCACACCGCCGCCATCCATAATCACACACGCTATGTTCATAACATGGGACCTGTTACAATTCTAATGAAACACTTATTATTCCATGAAGAAACCACAGATTTGATGTAGTAATGCAAACCAGTCAGTGTAAGTAATGCAGTCAGTCATTTAACTTCCATTATAAGTAATGATCAGATTCTAGCTCAGCAATTCTACGCTGACATGCTTGATAGATAAGCCCCCTGAATTTGGGGTTTCAAAACTTCCTGTTTTAATCTGTTAATTTGTTCTGTATTATTTTGTTACACTGCATATCTTTTATAAATAAGACGTACAGTACAACTACTGAACTAGAGTTTGATTTTAGTAACATGTTTTTGAGCATCACATTGAGAGGAAAAGAAACCACAGTATTATTGTAGCAATTCTTCTTGCCACACGCCACATAAGTGGCTTTTGCTGGGCCCCTCCGACACAGGCAGTTGTTGGAAGAAAATATTCATTTATTGGAAATGGCAAGATGGTACAAGCCGAGCAGGTGTATATGTGCTGTCATGACAGTGGCTCTCTCCTGAGTGTGTGTGGTGATAGCTGGGCCCTGTTCCGATATCCATACTTCCCGTACTTAGTGTACTTAGTTTGAGTACGTAGGGTGTTCCGATTATGATCGCGGCAAAAGAAGTGTACTTGAAAGGACATGTATATGTACTCAAAACGGCCAAAACGCTGAGTGTGCAACGGTGTACACTTTGTGTACTCAACGGCAGCCATCTTAGCTACGTAGCGGAAGAGGCGGAGCCAGGTTGAGCCGCGCTCAGAGAATGTCTAATGGATTCACGTGTGTTTGGCAGGTGACGCGGCCGCGCAGCTTCTTCTGCTTCTGTCGTATGTCCTTAGACCTTCAGCTCTGTTGCAGCAAGCCAGTCCATTGTATCATTGTCTAGGTCAGTTAGGCCCTGATCACCATTTGGTGGCCGGTATATGGGGCAGCTGGTCAGCACGTGTTCCACAGTCTGTGATGGATCCCCACATTCACAGTGGGCACTGTCTGCAAGACCCCACTTCTGCATTGTCGCACCAAAACATCCAACTCCTGTCCTCAGGCGGTTGAGAATATTCCACTCCTTGCGGGGCAGGTCCTGGCCAGGAACATCGGTCGGATCCTGGATGTAGCGGTGGAGCCTGGATGGTTCTGCTGCCTTCCATTGGTCCCTCCATCTGGCCTTCACCCAGGATTCCTTCGATGTGTCAGCTGGTGTTCTGCAGAGCAGTTCCTGGGCCTGTATGGCAAAAGGGCGACGGGACTTGAGGCGTGAACGTTGTGGTGTTTCCATGACGACCTTGTGGAGGAGATGGGATTCGCTCAACTGTGCCTTCCGGGCAAGAGCTAGTGTGGCTGCTTCTCGCCTGATCTCTGCGGGGCCGATTCCGGCAAGCACTGGCAGTTGGTTGGTTGGGGTGGCGCGTAAGCATCCGGAGATAGTCCGTAGGGCGCTGTTGAGAGCAGCGTCCAGCTTTGGGACATGGGGGCTACGGCTCCAGACTGGGGCACAGTACTCAGCGGCAGGGAAGACCAGGGCCTCGGTTGAGATACGCAGTGTCTTTGTGGAGGCTCCCCACGTGGTTCCGGCTAGACGCCGTATCAGCGCTGCACGGGCGGTGGTCTTTCCTTTGACACTGTCCAGGTGTTGTTTAAAGGACAGTGTTCTGTCGAGCTTCACTCCAAGGTATGTCGGGGAGGACTGGGACTGTAGCCGGGCGTCGTCAACCATGATGTTAATTTCACGGGTTGCTTCCCTGTTGTAGAGGTGGAACATTGTTGCTACAGTCTTCTCCACACTGAGCTTGAGGCGCCAGTCCTTCTGGTAGGAGGACAGGATGTTCATGTCCTCTGAAAGGCCTTCCTCTACTGCTTCCCAGGATGGTTTGCTGAGCAGGATTGCCAGGTCGTCTGCATAGCCATACTTCCTTGATGTTGTTATGGGTAGGTCGTGGATGTAGATGTTAAATAACATCGGTGCCAGCACAGAGCCCTGTGGGACACCGTTCCTGAGCCTTCTCACCCTACTGCTTTGGCTATTGCTGGTGTGGAGCTGAAAGCTGCGGTTGCTCAGCATCTCCATAATGAAGCTCACCATGTGTTTGTCTGGGATGGTCTCCAGAAGCTTCATGTGTAGCCCGCGCAGCCAGACAGTGTCGTAGGCAGCTGTGAGATCCAAGAAGACGGCACCAGCCTTCTCACCTGCCTGGAAGCTGTTCTCTATGTCATGGCACAGAAGGGTCACCTGATCCGTTGTCGACATACCGCTTCGAAAGCCAGCTTGTTCTTTGGGGAGCTGGGGGTCGATCACTGGGGTGAGGCGAGCCAGGATGAGGCGTTCCAGCAGTTTGAAGGGTACGCACAGTAGGGAGATGGGCCGGTATCCCTTTGGGTCATCTTTTGGCTTGTTGGGCTTCGGCAGGGCGATCACCTTGGCACGGCGCCAGATTTTCGGCAGCTTTAAGCATCGGAGGCATGCAGAGAGGAAGGAACGTAGCCAGTCAGTTGCCTTCTTGCCTTGATGTTTCATGTACTCCGGGTGGATGTCATCTATCCCTGGTGCCTTATCAGTCTTAAGGCGTTTTGTGGCCTGTTCGATTTCTTGCATCGTGAAGATGGACGATAGGTTGGCATCACACCCTGAGGCCCTGAGCAGCTTGTGGACTCTTGCTGTTGTTGTCCGGGTGAAGTCCTTGTCTGCGTTGGGGAAGCGGCCGTTACTCAGCAGGAGCGACGCAATGGAGTTCGCAGTGATGGGGCACTGTGCTGGGGTTGTTGACCTTCCAGTCAGCTTGTTCAGGGTCTGCCACCCTCTTCGACTGGAGTGTGTGAAGTTGATTGACTCCACTGTCTCAGTCCAACGTTGCCTGCGTTTCTCGTTCAATCTGCTGAAGAGGTTGTCTGACGCTATGTCCCTGCCTTCACTAGTTTGTGCTTCAGCGTGGGCACAGAGCAGTTGTTCACATTCTTCATCCCAGCAGGGGACATAGGCTTTGCGGACACCGCGGGGGATGTTGTTCTTGGCGGCGGCCAGAAGCATCTTGCAGTACGAGTCGTAGGCATCGTTCTGGTTGTTGGAGCACGGGTGTGGTAGGGCAGTAACTGCCTTGTTCACTTGCTTAGTGAAACCTGCCCAGTTCGCTTTCCGGAAGTTCCACCTCTTGACATCCCTCCCTTGCACAGGCTGGACCAAGGATGGAATGGTGATGAGTGACGGTCGGTGGTGTGACCGGGGAAACATGTCCAGGATGCGTCTTACAGGGAGAGACTGGTTGTTGTGCCATTTTGCGAATGCCAGGTCTGGGTTGGTGGTGCTGTTCCATCGTGCAGAGTAGAACGTGTGTGGCTCCTTTGGGTCGTATAGGAGTGAAGCATCGACAGTAGAGGCCCAGTCTACCAGGAAGTCACCATCAGCGTTGGAGCTACTGTAGCCCCAGTCTATGTGGTGGCTGTTGAAGTCGCCAGCGTACACGGCAGGGGCTGGGACGTATGGCAGGGACGATGGAACCAATCTGCTGGGTGGTGGTTTGTAGATGTTGACGATGGTAGTGTCTTGCACTTGGTGTTGATCCATTCTATCTCTGCACCCTCTGGAGACTGTCCGGCAGCTGACCAAGCCATATCTTTGCGCACAAAGGTGGCCATGCCATGGTGTTTATTGGCGATGTGGCCAGCCAAGGTGTACCCAGGGACCCTAAGGATGTTCTTGTTTTCCTGATGGGTCTCCTGCAGGGTGATCACTGTCACGTTGTTGCTGCGGGCTAGTTGCTCAAGGATGTCAATCTTGGCGGTGGTGAGACCTTCGACATTGAGCTGGAGAAGCGCTAGCGCTGGAGCTGTGGTCGGGGGACGTTGTGAGGACATTTGTTTCGCTTAAAGGGCATGCAACCTTGCAACTACTCTTTAGCTACTTGCGGGGGAGGCCACGTGGAGGCTGTCTTCGTCTCCCCCGCCGCGCAGCTGATGTAATTTCCGTTAAGTGCGCCACAGAGTATTGCATTTGGAACAGCACTAACGTCTGAACATCTGCGCACTTATTGAGTGCGAATAGTGTACTATGTTTAAGTGTACTCATGGAAATATGGATATCGGAACAGGGCCCTGGTTTATCCTGGGTGCCATGATTGCTCATGCACCACAGGTGTGCAGCCCCACCCAGCCCTAAAGTCCAATCAGTCTGACTCAGGCTGGGTGAGGCTGCTAAACCAGGTATCACCACACACACAATTATATTATATTCGAAAACGCACACACACTGCGACATGCACAAACACGTTATGGCAGTCCATCGATTACGATGATGACGTTGCTCCAAATATCCACAGATTTTGCCACAAGAGAGACAGGGGTATGTGGCACTGGAGGGTGTGGGCACTGCAGCACGCTGATGCCTCAGTGCACGTCGCTGTATCCTCCTCTCTGCGGCTTGCTCCTGAAGGTGAGTAGTTCCCTGGTGGCAGGAGGAGCTCCAGGTGTTGCGATCAGCAGCCAGGGACTCGAGTGCTGTAGGTGGAATGTTGCACTGCTTCAGGAGGGTTTTGAGGTGATCCTTGAAGCGCTTTTTTGGACCCCCAGCAGATCTCTGGCCATCCAAAAGTTGGCCGTAAAGGATTTGCCTGGGCAGGCGGTGGGCAGGCATATGGATCACATGCCCAACCCAGCGTAGGTGTTTCTGCGCAAGGAGCACGGTGATGCTAGGTGTGTGGGTCTGGTCAAAGACTTCGGCATAGGGCACCTTGTCTTCCCAGGACACACCCAGGATCCTTTGCAGGCAACGGATGTGGTAGGCCTCTAGAGTTCGAAAGTGCCTCTGGTAGGGTGTCCAGGTTTCCGAGCCATACAGCAGTGTGGAAAGACAGACTGCCCTGTACACAGCTGCTTTGGTGGAGGTGGTGAGGTTCCTGTTCCAATGCTGCCTAGGTAGGTGAAGTGTGGGACGATGGCAAGGGGATGACCATCGAGGGTGAAGGTGGGCACACGTGTTTGGGGGGTGAACTCCTGAACAACTATCTGTGTTTTCTTGATGTTGACTTGGAGAGCAATAGCGCTGTAGATGGAGGCGACCACATTCAGCGCACGCTGTAGGGATTCTGGTGAGTGGGCGAGGACAGCACAGTCATCTGCATACTCTAGCTCTAAGATGTGTTGGGTGGTGGTTTTGGTGAAGGCTTGGAGGCGCCGAATGTTGAAAAGGTTGCCATCCAGTCTTTTCTGTATCTGTACCCCATCAGAGGGGTCCAGGAGTTTGTGGGAGAGGAGGGTGACTGTGGAGAGGAATATGTTGAAGATGGTTGGGGCTAGGACACACCCTTGCTTGACCCCCACATCCACACTGAAGAATGGGGATTGTTGGCCACCAACACTCACACAGGCTTGCATCCCATCGTGGAATTGCCGCAAGATGTTCCTAAACTTTGGTGGAACCCCCAGCTTCCACAGCACTTCCCACAGCAGTTCCCAGTTTACCATGTCGAAGGCCTTGGACAGATCGATGAAAGCTAAATACAGGTCCTTGCAGTGTTCTCTGCATTTTTCCTGTACCTGTCTAGCAACAAAAATCATGTCTGCGGTACTTCGCTGTTGCCTAAAGCTGCACTGGGACTCCGGTAGGATGTTATCGGTAGCATGAGATGCTAGTCGAAGTAGCATGATCCGTGCTAGCACCTTCCCGGCAACTGACAAGAGGGAAATGCCTCTGCTATTACCGCAGAGTTCCTTGCACTCAGGGTCAGCATCCAGTGTTGGGGCATATGCACTGATGAGGGTGGCATGACGGTTGTTGGTGAGGGGAATCCGCCAGGTCATCAGTCTTTCACTGATGCCGACTGGGGATTCTGGGAACCTCTGAAGTAGGCTTGACCGCACAGCAAAACCTACACCATGGAGGCGGCAAGAGCCTTATGGAAGCCCCCTCCAGAAGAAGGTGTAGCCTTCTCCCACCTCTGTTATAGAATCCTCGCCATGGAGGCGGGTTTCGCTAAGAGCTGCGATATCAATGTTGTATCTCTGCAGCTCATGTGCAACCAGCGCTGTTCTTCTTCGGGGATGAGAGGAGTCATCGTGTGCATCCAAAAGTGTGCGGACGTTCCAGGTTGCGATGGTGAGATTAATGTGGGTTTTCTTGTTCTTATATTTTCGACCGCGTGGAGGGATGACCCAGCAGCTGCGGCAGGCTGCCCGGGTTAAACGGAACAGACCTTTTTAGGCCACCTTTTCTAGGCCCTTCCCTTTCAGGGTGAGCAGGGAGGAGCTGCTCAGTCGCGTGAGGAGCTGCCGGAGAGGAGCGCTGTTCCATCCCACTCCTCGGCGACCATCTATCTCACGCCGCCTAGCGTGCAGGGTTGGGCTAGATACTCCCAGTCACATCCTGACCTGTACCTACCGCCCTTCCCCATCGCCGCAGGACTTCTTATGGGGGGAAGGGGATGGGGTGGGATGGGTGTGGGGTGTTTGGAGCAGGCCTGCGCAGGAGAGTAGATTATAGTGAGGGTAGTGGTGCGCAGTCTCTGACCTCACTGTCTTGGCTCCCCCCTACATTCTCCAGTGGCCTGCAAAGCATGACGACCTTCAGTGGAAGGGAGTTGCAGAAGACTGCCAGAACACCGGTCTGTTGTTGACTGCCTGATGCGGGTTGTCTCCACAGGTTTTTGTTTGGAGTGTCCTTCTCCTAGATGGGTTGCCTGCCATGGCTATGAGCCCCACACACACACACACACACACACACACACACACACACACACACACACACACACACACACACACACACACCTTTCGCTGTCTCTTTCCTGTCTGACTGGCTCTCTCCTCTTCTCCTCCTCTGCTCTCCAGGGGCTGTCTCTGTGTCTTGCCTGCCTGTCTGATTGTCTCTCTCCTCCTCTCCTCTCCAGACTGTCTCCTCCTTCTTTCACTCTCATCATCTCTCCTGTTGTGGATATAAAAAAGGATGAGGTCAACAACATAGGTCAACCAACATCTAACCCAATCTCCCATTTTGTGATGTGATGAATAGAGATTTTAAAAATAAGTTTAACCTATTATTTGAACACACCCACCAATCTTAAGCTATAAAAAACAACCATTAATGCACTTTTCCTGAATGACACACACACCTGTTGCTGTCTCGCTCCTGTCTGTCTCTCTCCTCTGCTCTCCTTCTCTGCTCTCCAGGGGCTGTCTCTGTGTCTTGCCTGTCTGTCTGATGATCTCCTCCTCTTCTCTCCAGGGGCTGTCTCTGTATCTTGCCTGTCTGTCTGATGATCTCCTCCTCTCCTTAGGGTGGCCAGACGTCCGGCTTTAGGCCGGACCGTCCGTTTTTTCAATGCCCTGTCCGGCGTCCGGCGCAGCATCAAGCCGGACGCATATTTGTCCTCCTTTTTGAGACACTAGGCTTGAAGAGCGGAGTTCTATACTCTCTGCTGGGACGCAGCACAACGTCCAATGCAGTCACATATCTGGTTTAACTAGAGTGACCAGACGTCCTCTTTTGCCCGGACATTTCCTCTTTTTGAGACCTAAAAAAATGTCTGGGCGGATTTTTGTTTTCAAACATGGGGGACAACATCGGAATTTCCATTGCGTTCGCTGACCAACTAGTCCCACCTCCCCCTACCCAGTTCTGTTCGCTTTGTTTTGAGTAGCAGTGAGTAGGGGGAGTTACCTGCATACGTACGGTCTGACTGTAGAGCTACCGTCATTGGTCGAGAGCCTTTTCTGTGAGCTTTTAATTGGTCAGTCTGCACCTCAGTGGCGCGAGCAGCTTCCTTGTTTATCAAAGAGAGCGCATGTACCGGCGGCATCTCTGCAGCTATGCCGAAACGTAAATGCAAATTCATGGATGAACTAAAAAACAAAATATCCATGCTTTTGTCTTGGTCGCGATCCACACAAAGCTTTTTATTATTATAGCCACTTTTTATTATTTTTTTAGGTTATTGTTTTATCGGGACAAACATTGAAAACGTTTACTTTAGGCTTGTATTTTCTGTGCGTTTGCACTTTGAGGCAGTGTTTTTTCTGTTTTCTATGAAATGTTGTTAAGGGCCAATAAAGCTCATTTTCATATCTAGTCACCATGACTGTGGACACATTTGTATGTGAACATGTGATACACTACGCCCCCCCCCCCCCCCCCTGAGGTGTCGTCCTTTTTACAAACTCATATCTGGTCACCCTACCTCTCCTGCTCTCCACCTCTGCTCTCCAGGGCTGTCTCTGTGTCTTGCCTGTCTGTCTGACGATCTCCTCCTCTCCTGTTCTTCTCCTCCACCAGTATAATAGTGCACCTTACTGTTAGAATGACTTCTTCCGGGCTTTCCTACGAGCAAACTCAGTCACAAATTCCTGACAAGCTCAGATTCGATGGCCATCAGTGACAATGCACTGACAATGAGGCGCTGTTGCGTTTGTGTTGTTCTGAGTTCATTTTTAATTCTTGCCATCTGTGAAAATGATCTTTCTCCTTTGCAATTTGTCACCGGCAGAGCAAAACAAATTCCGTAGGGCAAGAAACACATTGGGGAATGTTGATTGCAGATGATGTTTCAAGAGCACTTGTAGCAGTTTTTGAGGAGACGTATCCTGCTCGCTCTGAACGAAGCATTAGCGGATTAGCTGGTCATTCCGGAACAATGTTAAGTGGGCTGCTGCAAGCGTTACCACTAGTGGTAACATTAGCCTCCGGGTTAACGGTAGCTTGAACGTTATTTTCTTGCTGAACATTTTCCGCAACGTCGTCCCGATTTTATTTCGCAAAAAAAGTGTAAATTGAAGGCACGCTCCTTAATAGTGACACCTCCCTCTCCTCTTTTTCTCGCTTTCTTTCGTTTTCTATACACAGCAAAATCGCTAGTGTTAAATTAACTCTGGGTCAGTGCGTTTACATGACACTCAAGAAAGTCGACTTATTGGCTTAGTCCAACTATGATTGGATTACTAAGATACATGTACAGTATACACCTTAGTCGAGCTATACTCGAATCGAATTGGCTTACTCATAGTCGAGTTAAGACCCCTAGATAATGCGATTCATAGTCGAGCTAAGCGTGCATGTAGCCAATCTAATTGGCTTATGCGTTGATTTGCCTTCTGCGCATGCTCGAGATCTTTTCCCGGGGCCGTGAGCCGGAAGTAGAAGGAGACGATAGTCTTGTTGTTGTTGTCGCCACCGTCGGATAAGGGATAACAAGAAACGGCGATTTATTTAAAAAGGTGGCGCAGAAGATGGAGGAAGCCGGTGAATGTAGTTACCCCCTATAAGAATTGTGTCCCGGCCGCGGGAGCGCGCATGGCATGCATTCATTAAAGGTGGAAGCACACGGACACTACGCTTCCATTTCACCCAAGGCTGAATTAAAAGTACATGTTTTTCTAAATGTGGGTCATCAACGAGGTTGTAAAGTAGTAACTTCGGGCACATCTGTCAAAATAAATGTTTTTTTCTCCCGACGTGTTTACGATCTTTATTCATTCATTGCGCCGCGGCGGGGAATGTATACGGACGGGCGGCGGAGGGGCTGTTCTGGTGGGAGAAATATGTTTTCAGTAGACAGCTGTCAACTAACTTTGGGTCGGCGATTTATTTAAAAAGCTGGCGCAGAAGATGGAGGAAGCCGGTGCCGTGCCAATGTAGTTACCCCCTATAAGGAGTGTATCATCATCAACATGCATTCAGTACACACTACGCTTCGATTTAACCTAAGGCTGAATTAAAAGTCCATGTTTTTATAAATGTTGCTCATCAACGAGGTTGTAAAATATCTACGATCTTTATTCATTCATTGCGCCGCGGCCGAACTGACGGGGGTATTCGCTGATATTATGAATCTTACAAACTGCGTCGGGTTCTCCGACTCTCTGGTACTTCCACAACAAGTAAAGACTCCTAGTCGGGTTTATCTCGCCCATGGGGAAAAGGAATTGGGGGAAATTAACTTTGGCTTTGACTCTCTGAAGTCCAGATTGAAACGCGACATGGAGGAGAAAGCGATGTTTCAGTAGACAGCTGTCAGTTCACTTTGGGTCCATATCATTTCTCTGACGCTCCATTGTTCCTCTCGGTCGTATGCGGACTGCTCCGCCGGCAGAGCAGCCGGAGGAGTCGGCATACGACCGAGAGGTCGGAACAATGGAGCTTCGGAGAAATGATATGGACCCGAAGTGAACTGACAGCTGTCTACTGAAAACATATTTCTCAAATGAGTTTGTTGTTGCTGGTGATGTAAAGAGGTAAACCGGTGGCTCTATTACCACTAGTTGAAATGGGCACAGCGCCACCTATCGTACCGGGGCATTACACGCTTCGGCCAATGAATCGATTTACTCACCGCCATGTATACGCGGACAATTGCAGTTGTCCAATTGAGGAGCATAGTCGAGCTATGGCTTTAATCGAATTAAGCTGTGCATGTAAACGTACTGAGTGTCAAATTTAACACTTAGAATGTGCCTATATGCATCCACTCTTTTTAGTGTTAAATTGACGCTTTTGAAAGGGTTAATGATTTTACACTCAGAGTTAATTCAACACTATAACGAGTTGAAAATCAACATTGGCCAACACTGAGTAGTGTTAATAATACCCTACACTAGTGTCAGTGTTACAAAATCAAACACTGGCCAACACTGAGTAGTGTTAATAATACTCTACACTAGTGTCAGTGTTACAAAACCAACACTTCCAGACTACACTGAGCAGTGTTAATATTACACTAGAAACTACTAGTTGTAAAAGAATAACACTGAGGGTGTAGAATGTTGTGGACCCCTGCCCCCAGCCAAAACCACAATACAAAAGACAAGACAAATAATTTTTGGTCGTCAGTGTCATTTGAAAATTCAGTCATACGGCCTGTAGTAAATCAGATCATCTAAACAGGTCAGTGTAAAGACATTGTTTTTCTCCTCAATGATCATCAAAATACATTGAGACTTTACAAGTTAGAATATAAGCGCTGTCATCTTTAACAATAACACTGACAATCCTGTTGAACAAAGGTATCTCAGTTTCAACATCAGAACATACATACATCCCAGGCTGATACTCTGTGCCATAGCTTTTGACCCAGGAAGTTGTGGAAACACAAGACAAGTCGAAAGTTTCATTCAATGCCTCACGGCCCTCGAAACTGCTGACCAAGACTTCAGTAATGGGGCCAAATTGGAATCTTTTAAAATGAAAACCCTCAAAATGAAAAGCCAACTGATTCTGATGTCTCTTTGCCAGTGTTTTTGTGATGTTTTTAAAGTTCTTCACAGACCTTTTGAAAAAGTTGTGCTTCCCTTCGAACCTCATGCACCACATGTGTAATAGTGGCCCAATCTTCCTAATACACCTTGGGTAATGAATCATGTGGTGGTGCTTTGGAAGCAGATTTCGCTCTGGAAAGACAGATTTAAAAAGCTTGTGATGATCAAAAATCAGATGTTTCAAATAGCAAGTCATACCATGAGTTACAGTAGGTGAAAAGACAATGTTCACAATTTGTATTAAGAGGAGCAGCAAGTTCCAGCAGCTATCATCCCTCCTAACCAAATCTCCAAACATCAATGGGGTATTGCGCAAGAGGCACCACGACTGAATAGCACTAAGGCCAAGATTGTTGCTATCATCGTCCAGTTTTACCCTACTTCGCCTGTTTTTTCTCTGTGTAAATCCATAGTTAAAGCTCATGATTCTTTCTGACAATGAGCTTACAGATATTGAGTTATTTATCAAGTACTGAAACACAAGCTTCAACTCGTACTGCACCACTCCTTCCAGTAGATCGTGCATTATATCTACTGCGTAGTTGTCTGAAGTATGGAACAGCTGGAGGGAATTGAGAGGACATACTTTTTTCACACCAAATGTTGAGGCCAATGCTGGATTTTGTTGAATGGCAGCACAGTGTTCTGAATGAAGGGCTTTAGAACGTAGAGTTAAACCTGGATGATCTTCACTGAAAACTGATTGCATCTCTCCCTTTTCAGTTAAACAAAAGCGACAACAGTATTTTGCACTGAATGATTTGACAACACCAAAAAGGCCATGTATAGCCAAGTTGTCACCTGTAACCTGAAAAACTGAACCTTTCAAAGGTGTGGGTTGAAAGGGCACCTGCATTCCTTCAGCCTCTAAAATCTTTAAATCATTGAGAAGTGGCTTTATAATGGGATCAAACCCATATTTCTTTAAGTCCTCTGAGTGAAAGAGGGCGACAAGATGCATGTTCATCAACACAGAATTAAGCTTCGGGGACAGATTTCTCAAAATAAAATAAATACAGCCAAGTTTGTGCACTCCCTTTTTTGAGCCTAATGGATTAGCAGTCTCAAAATCATCGTAGTAGAGCTGTATCTGCAAAGCATTTTCTTGTTGTGAGAATAAAATGTGGTTCCTAAAGTAGGAGCCATCATTTACATCTCTGTAAAAACCCTCCTGGTGTGGTTTAGTTTTTTGGAAACTGTCACAAAGTTCACTGTTCCTAAACATAGATGAAAGAGACCCCATGATGGGTACATACATGAACTTGTCATTTACAGGAACTTGCCTGTATGTTCCTGTTGTTCTATCTTTGCGTGTATCAAAACGCACACCAAAAATATACTCCACTGGTTCCACTATTTTCCATTTTTCTTCTAAATGCTTCTTTCGTTTAGATTCTAAAGTTTTTCTGATGTTTCTCCAGATGCTTCAGATGACAAACATTCAACAACAGCTTCTTTTGCATGGGCATGGATGTCATTGACCACTTCCTCCATTGAACCAACTAAACACTGCACAGTACTTTCAGGAACTCCTGAGGCTTTCAGTTGAGCAATAACAGAGCTGCACATTGTGACGGTTTCTTAGTGTAACTTTCTTTTCGGTTCAATTAATGCTGGGGTGCCAGTCAGGCGTCAAAGTCCTGACAATAAAGTCTGTGTCACTAACCCACACAAAGGATACACACTTTCAATAAATCACTTTCAAATATGTACCCTTCATTAAAAACACCTTTAAACACTGAACCCAGCACAAGCACAAGGACAAACAAGACACAACCAAGGTTTCTTTTGTTTTCTTTTGTACCAAAATATATTTCAATGTTCACAAACAATAAGCAGTTCTGTTAACGAGTCTCTTTCTCAGTTTCTTTTCAACAAAAAGATCCGATCTTCAGAAAAACAGAAAATGTCAGAAAAACCCCAAAGCAGTCATCAAAAAGAGGGGAAAAAACCAAAGCAAAAATAATCCAACAAAAATCAATCGGCAATTACTCACACGCACCAGAGGGGGGAGTCGGTAAAGCGCACCAGTCAGAGTCAGTCTGAGTCAGTCAGTCAACAGTCCATTCAGGCCAGCTCCAGCGGGACCACACGGGAGATCGCTGATCGGTACAGGCTCGGAGGCGAACGCACGGGATTAACTACCGCTCGACTTTCGCTTTTCCTGCTAGACCGCTTTAGCGGCTCGGATCGCGATCACTTTTCTCCGGTCTCTCACTGCTTCGCTACTGCTGCTGCTGCTGCTGCCGGCCTCCCATGACAGTTATGACGTCAGTCTTAACCAGGTGATCACGTGAGCGGGGCATGACCTGGCGGTCACGTGAGTGGGCACATCAGCACGTCATGGTACAACTTCGGCCCGTCACACCCCCTCCCCCATGAGAGAAGCCTGAACAGGCGCTGCTAACACGGCCTAATCTCCGCCGTCAGCCTTCGGGAACCCAGGGAACTCCTCATCGTCGGACTCCTCGGCAAAGAGCTCCATGACGCGACGGTGCTGCTGTTTGTCAAGCTCGTTCGCGGTAGGATAGCACGGCTTGAGTTGCGCCACATTAGCTACCCGGAGATCTTCACCTGAGTCCTCCAGGACGATCTCGTAATTGAGCGGCCCTGTCCTCCGGGTCACGCGGTAGGGTCCCTTCCAGCGCGGAGCAAGCTTGTCCATGCCTCTGTACAGACCCTCCTTGATGAACATCCCCTGTTTCACCCAACTGCCCAACCAGCCCGTGCAAGGCTACAGTCAACAATGTTCCCCAATGTTACTGACGCAGAGCTTATCTCCCCTGTGCGTGCTGAGATACCCCCTGTGGCCAAAGTTATATTTCGTGGGCACAGCCCTATCAACCTGCATTTCCCCATGTTTGGGAGAATAGATGACACACAGGACCCTCTACTTTACCTGGAAAAATGCAAGGATTTCTTGGCACTCCACCCACTTACTGATGCAGAAGTCATCACTACTCTCCGTAACGTGCTCCATGGCACAGCCCGTGACTGGTGGGATGTGGCCCGCTTGGAGGTTGCTACCTGGAAAGAGTTTGAGAAGAGGTTTATATCTGCTTTCCTATCAGAGGATTATCAGGATGAGTTGGCTGAGAGAGTCAGAGCACGCGTACAAGGAGAGGATGAAAGCATAAGGGATTTTGCATACATGTACCGGTCACTATGCAAGCGGTGGAATCCAGACATTACCGAGCAGGAAGTGGTAAAGTTGACCCTAAAAAATATCAACCCCACAATGGCCAGCCAGCTGAGGGGCAGCCGCGTAACCACTGTGGAAGCTCTTGTTCGACTTGGTCAACAGCTGGAGAAGGACAGAGAAAATCAGCGTCATTATGAACAGCGGAAGAAATCAATGCAGAAACCAGCGAGGTCAGAAGGCGCTGCTCAGCCCCATCCACCTGCCCCTCAAATTACTACAGTTTACTGTTGGCGCTGTAAAAATGACCATGCCCCATCAGCCTGCCCACAGTATCAGTTTGGTAAAAACAAGTTTCCAAAGCAAACACCCGTACCGTCAAATCAAAATTCAAGAAGTAATCACCCTCCCCCTACACTTAACACACTCACTCACCCTGGTCAGAACCCCCTTTTCGCCTCACCTGCCTCACCCCTTCCCCGACAGCTAGTGATCCCAGTTCCAGTGGGCTTCTGGAGAGGAACGGCCATCTTGGACACCGGATCCTCATACACCCTCATAAATGACACGCTCTGGAAGGGATTGAAAGGACATGATGCAGTGTTACAACCATGGCTACAGGGTCCCCTCTATTTGGCTGATGGCACAGGGAGATATCCTATTGGTTGGAGCAAATTACAGTTCAATATTCAGCAACAGACAACGACCGTACCTGTGGTGGTCCTCCCCACATCTGGTCTGGCGCTTCCTGTAGTTCTTGGGCTCGACTTTGTTTCCATCTCCGGCCTGCAGTTTGATGTGTCTGAAAAAGCATATTGGTTCAAGTCTTCGATGAAGAGGAGATATCAGTTCCTGAAAGAACAAAGACCGGAACGCAACACAGTTTCATCACAAGTTGCTTATTACTCAGCTGTTCCACCTGTACTGCCACTCCCCTCCACTGCACGTCCTCTGGTTGCTGGTCTGGAGGCTATCATTCAGTCCACTCATCTGGATGAAGAAGGAAGACAAAAATTGACCAACCAGATCGAAACAAATGCAGAGGTTTGTACAAAACGAGTGGGAAAAACGAATGTGCTTGCTCACAAAATCACACTGTCACACGACATGCCAGTAAAACAGAAGCCATATCGTTGTTCACCTGCCAAGCTCCAAGAACTGAAGGCTCATGTAGAGGAGATGCTGGAGGAGGGAGTCATCGTGCCTTCAACATCCCCCTATGCTGCACCCGTGGTCCTCGTGCCTAAAAAAAATACCACCAAATCCCGCTTTTGTGTGGATTATAGGAAACTGAATACTGCCACAAAAACAGACGCCTACCCCATACCCAACATTCAGGAAATCCTGGAGTCCCTGGCTGGTTCATCCATTTTCACGACCCTTGACCTTAACAGTGGGTACTGGCAGGTGCCGATGGAGGAACGCAGCAAAGACAAGACTGCCTTCATCTGCCCCTTGGGGTTATACCAATTTGAGGTGATGCCCTTTGGGCTGAAGAACGCCCCTGCAACCTTTCAAAGGCTTATGGAGGTGGTCTTGGCAAAACACCTTGGGAAAATCTGTATGGTATACCTGGACGATATCATTATCCATTCATCATCATTGAACCAACATTTTCATGACATTCAAGCGGTACTGGACAGACTGAGAGAAGCTGGACTCACCATCAACATGAAGAAATGTCGGTTTTGCAGGACCACTCTCAAATTCCTCGGACATGTTGTCTCCGTCTCAGGGGTTCAGGTGGATGAGGAGAAGACCCGGGCAGTGCAGTCCTTCCCCACTCCCAGAAATCTGAAAGAGCTTCAGCGGTTCTTGGGCCTGGCCGGCTGGTACCACCGGTTCGTGCCCCATTTTTCCTCCACCGCCGAGCCCCTGAATGCTCTGAAGAGGAAAGGTGTTAAATACACATGGACTCCCACCTGTCAAGCTGCTTTCAATACACTGAAGCAACATCTTGCCTCTCCTCCCATCCTTGGCCACCCAGACTTCACTCTTCCCTTCATCGTCTACACAGACGCCAGCGATGTTGGGTTGGGTGCGGTACTGGCTCAGCCGAGTTCAGGGGTTGGCAGCGAGCAAGTGATTGCGTTCGCCAGCCGCACCCTGAACTCGGCTGAGAGGAATTATTCCACCACAGAACAAGAGTGTCTGGCTGTCGTCTGGGCCTTGGAAAAATGGCGTTACTACCTGGAGGGCAGACAGTTCACAGTGGTCACTGATCATTCATCCCTGGTCTGGGTTTTCAAAACACAGAAACCCAGTACCAGGCTCATACGCTGGGCACTACGGCTACAGGAGTTTTCTTTCACAGTGGAGTATCGCAAGGGGAAATATAACATTGTACCTGACGCTTTATCCAGAGCTCCAGTGAATGAGACCGACAGCCTGCTCCCCACCTGCGCTGCGGTTCAGCACGCGAAGAGGGAGACGTCTGAGGATCTCCAGATCTCAGACGAAGACATCTGGGAAGCTCAGAAAAACGACACCGAAGTACAGAAACTTTACGAGTCCATCCTGGAAGCTACTGATCAGCCAACCCCCCCCGATACCAAATTCACCATTCTAGAGGACAAGGTATATCGTATTGTGCAGCTGCCACATAAGACCCTGTGTCAGATCTACATACCACTACCTCTCCGTGAACAGTTGCTCCGGCTCTTCCACGACCACCCACTAGCAGGACACCTGGGAAGATACAAGACTTACAAGAGGTTACAGGCTTTGGCGTACTGGCCGAAAATGAGCTTGGACGTCAAAACTTACATCCAGTGTTGTCAGACCTGCCAAATTCAGAAACCGGAGAACCGGAGACGCCCTGGAAAACTGCAACAAACAACGGTCACACAATCATGGGAGATGCTGGGGGTCGACCTTATGGGGCCTTTTCCCCGCAGCTCGTCCGGCAATCTCTATCTACTCGTGTTTGTTGATTATTACTCACGCTGGGTCGAGCTATTCCCTCTCCGCCGAGCTACTGCCGAGACAGTTTCCCAGGTCCTGCACAAAGAAATCCTCACCCGGTGGGGTGTACCCGATTATGTCCTGTCGGATCAGGGATCACAATTCATCTCTTCTGTCTTCAGCGAAACCTGTAGAAGATCAAACATAAAAAAACCACTCCATATCACCCCCAGACCAACCTCACAGAGCGAGTGAACAGGAACCTGAAGGCCATGATTGCCTCATATGTGGAGGACAAACATAAAACCTGGGACAAGTACTTACCAGAGTTTCGTTTTGCCCTCAACACTGCAGTCCATGAGTCCATCGGAGTGACCCCAGCCGAGCTCAATGTTGGCCGGACGCTCAACGGACCGCTGGACACAGAGCTGAAGCCTCAGACCTGCACTCCTGATGAGCCAGCCTATCAACAAATGGCACACATACATGACCTCCAGAAACATGTCACACAGAGCATACAGAAAGCTAAAACCCGCCAGAAACTCAATTATGACCGATACAGAAGAGAGCAAGTTTTTGAAGAGAAAGACAGAGTCTGGTTGAAAACTCACCCCTACTCCAAGGCTGACAAGTCGTTCATGGCCAAGCTTGCTCCGCGCTGGAAGGGACCCTACCGCGTGACCCGGAGGACAGGGCCGCTCAATTACGAGATCGTCCTGGAGGACTCAGGTGAAGATCTCCGGGTAGCTAATGTGGCGCAACTCAAGCCGTGCTATCCTACCGCGAACGAGCTTGACAAACAGCAGCACCGTCGCGTCATGGAGCTCTTTGCCGAGGAGTCCGACGATGAGGAGTTCCCTGGGTTCCCGAAGGCTGACGGCGGAGATTAGGCCGTGTTAGCAGCGCCTGTTCAGGCTTCTCTCATGGGGGAGGGGGGTGTGACGGGCCGAAGTTGTACCATGACGTGCTGATGTGCCCACTCACGTGACCGCCAGGTCATGCCCCGCTCACGTGATCACCTGGTTAAGACTGACGTCATAACTGTCATGGGAGGCCGGCAGCAGCAGCAGCAGCAGTAGCGAAGCAGTGAGAGACCGGAGAAAAGTGATCGCGATCCGAGCCGCTAAAGCGGTCTAGCAGGAAAAGCGAAAGTCGAGCGGTAGTTAATCCCGTGCGTTCGCCTCCGAGCCTGTACCGATCAGCGATCTCCCGTGTGGTCCCGCTGGAGCTGGCCTGAATGGACTGTTGACTGACTGACTCAGACTGACTCTGACTGGTGCGCTTTACCGACTCCCCCCTCTGGTGCGTGTGAGTAATTGCCGATTGATTTTTGTTGGATTATTTTTGCTTTGGTTTTTTCCCCTCTTTTTGATGACTGCTTTGGGGTTTTTCTGACATTTTCTGTTTTTCTGAAGATCGGATCTTTTTGTTGAAAAGAAACTGAGAAAGAGACTCGTTAACAGAACTGCTTATTGTTTGTGAACATTGAAATATATTTTGGTACAAAAGAAAACAAAAGAAACCTTGGTTGTGTCTTGTTTGTCCTTGTGCTTGTGCTGGGTTCAGTGTTTAAAGGTGTTTTTAATGAAGGGTACATATTTGAAAGTGATTTATTGAAAGTGTGTATCCTTTGTGTGGGTTAGTGACACAGACTTTATTGTCAGGACTTTGACGCCTGACTGGCACCCCAGCATTAATTGAACCGAAAAGAAAGTTACACTAAGAAACCGTCACAACATGTCTAGTATTTTTTTTTCCATTGGAATGTGTGTAGTGACAGTCACAGGAGGATCAACATTAACTGGTTGTGAAACAGAAGCTCCAACATTAGTTGCAGGACCAAACTCAACATCGCTGATGGAATCTGAATCACCACAGTCCTTATGTGCTCGAGATAAGTGCCGCTGGTAACCGAAGTATGTGCGAAAAACAAATGAACAACCAGCCTCTCCACAACGCAAACACAAAGAGCTTCCTGGGTACAATCCATGCTGGAACTTCAAATGTCTAAATAACAAGGAATGATTTCGGTGCTGTACCTTGCAAATTATAACATGTGACCATTTCAAGTCAGAAATTAGTTCCTCTTCAAACTGAACTGTGAATAAGTCTTGCTCTAATTTCCTTCACCCGTGGACTCTCCTTCACACTGCCAACGCCAATGCCATACACAGTTGTCTGGATGAAGGTGTACAAGTTGCACAGCGCCTCATCATAGGACACAGCAAAAGCAAAATGCACCTTGAAGAGCTCGTCAAAGGCAGCAACTCCAGTCTGCATCTTGGAGGGAATGGCCTTTTGGTCCAGGATGATGTAAACATTCTGGATGCTGTTTCTTCGTTCTCCAACACACAGGAGAAAGGGCTGAGCAGGGCCAGTTTCCTTCAGGAAGGTCTCCATGCTTCTCCCCACCTAAGAGAGGGAGAGAGAATGAGAATGAATCCCATGGAATACAATTTTGGGATTTGGTGCGGAATGCCAGCACTGTTTCTTAGAATTAGGATACAATCTTCAATGACTAGAGGAGCAAAATTATTTTCCTTTCACAAGCAGTTAATTTCAAATTAGGACAAAGCTGCACTTGATAGAAAAGGTTTTTTTTTAAAAAGAAGAAGAAATCTGCTACACCCCATGCCACAAAATTACTATCAGCCCTTGAGAACCCAATATCGGTTGAAATATACTTTAAAAACAATTCTAAGAACAGACCTTTAAGAACTTCACCAGGCGGCCAGCAGCATCCGTTGTGCTGATCTTTGCAGAATTCTTGCCCTTGGATGTTGGAAGCAACAGGTGAAGCAACAAAAAGATGGCGGCCACCTCACAGTCCCATACTACAGAAAAAAAAATAAAACACCATTGCAGTTACCTGAATGACCTTACCAATGTTCACTTACAGAGACTCTGAATTGGCTCTCAATAGCTTTGTTGATTTATAATTGTTAAATGAATAGAAACCAAAGGCTGCCTGAAAAAAATCGATTGTAAATCAGCAATCTTAAAGAACAGCAGCTTGAATTTGTGACAAAAAATATTAATTGAAGTCAGAACATTTACTGTTTTAGAATACTTTTTCTTTCAAAAATGAGTGCAGGAAATTCACTTTATTGTAATATGCATTGGCTAAACAAAATTGGGTTTAAACTAAGGCACTTGGGGCATTATCTTTATATTTAGGTAATAGGTAGATGTATAAGCAAGCAACATATATTTATTATAATAACTATGACTATGATTTTTTCAGGACAACCTGGGCTACAAGTATATTTGTGCTGCAGTGATGTCATTTGAATGTAAACAATAGTGATTGCACAATAAAGACAAAAGAAAACAAAAACAGCCATGTTCAACAACCTTTTTGTGTTGCCTTAAACACTTCTCCTTAGTCTTGAGTGAAAGCCAGCAGATTAAAATAATCAGGCTCTAAATTATACATTATATCTGATGCAGGGAATACAGTAAATGCCCTATAGGCATGCATAGTCTAAAGTCTCCAATTTACACTTACCACCATCATCAGATTCCTGTTGGGCAGACAAAAGGAGGTCATCCACAACCACACTTTGAGGGAGATTTTTGCGAGGAATTTACCACTTCACTTCATCACCAAAGAGCATATTGAAGTCTTGGTCGATCTTAAACACAAAATATGACAGGAAAAAATACATTAGTGAGCAAACAAATAAAGACACAACAAATCTGTCAACAAGTAATTCATTTAAGACACAACAAAGCTGTAAAGTCATTATTTCTTACCAAGCCTGGTGTGTCCAGGAATCTCGGAAAAAGGTCTAGGACAGTGGAAGCTGTGGCTGGGTCTTGAACAACTGCTTGTCTTTTCTGAAATGTTGCCTTCATTTTATCTTGGACAAGGGTCTGGTAGACGCTACAGAATGTGTCGTTGCAAGAGCAACCGATTCAAATTATCTTTCCTTCCTACCTCTGTTGCACTCTTAAATGATAAGAAAGTGGTTCAGAGTTCTAGTTAGTTCTCTTTTTGACCTCTGGTCCCGCCTTTTGCTAGGTGTTTAAGCACTTATCTATTGCTTATTCTTGGTCTTAATGTATTTATTTATTGTATTTTTCTGACCTCTGGTCCCGCCTTTTGCTAGGTGTTTAAGCACTTTATCTATTGCTTATTCTTGGTCTTAATGTATTTATTTATTGTATTTTACTGATACGGCGTCTTATCCTCTTGTTTGGGCTGTTTATGCTTCTTATGACTGTACAATGTTGCTATTTTTGTATTGTCTTTGTATGTTTTAAAAACGTTGATGTTGAGTATGTGCACCTTGCCCAAGACAAATTTCCCCTTGTGGGACAATAAAGTATATCTCATCTCATCTCATCTCATGTCATTTGAGTGCCTCATCACTGATATTGCTTCATTCCATTCATCACCTGACAACTGCCTCACAGGTGAATGCATGCTGCGATGAGTCTGAGGGCCATCTTGAAAACTGGACCTGGATTTCTTGATCTCTTGAGCAGAGTTGCGCTGCACAGTCTTCAGCCTCCATGCCAGGTAACCAGAACCACTCTGGTGATCATAGAAATGCTCCTGTAGATCGCATTGCAAAAAAACCCAAAAACATTACCTGGTTTAGAACAAGGAATGATCCTGAACAGAGCTGTGTCATGCGTTTAATTCAATGCATTGAAGCACTGCAGCATGGATGTATATTTATACTTATATAACCAATCTTTGAATCCGGGGTGCTAGCGCGCGATTGTCAACGGGGGGGGGGGGGGGGGGGGGGGGGGGGGGGGGGCGTCGGACCTACGACCTACGGGCGCCCCAATTGCGCCCCTACATCACATGGCGCCCTAGGCGACCGCCTATGTCGCCTATGCCTAGCGCCGGCCCTGGAGCCGGATACTCGGCTGAAACGAGTATCCGGTACGGATAAAGCACTTTTGCCGAGTACGAGTATTATACGAGTAATACGAGTCAATATCTGTGTTCGGATTGAATGAAAATCCTCATTGGGTAGCTGACTGTGTCAGTGTTCTGTGATAGGCTACAGCGCCCCTCCCCTACACAATGCAGATGTGTTGTTGTGTCCTGCTCTGATCACTCACACACAGAACAGCTCTCTGTCTCTCCCTCAGTCACTCAGGTTCGCTAGCCTAGTCCTAACTAGACCTTGGTACTCATTACATTCATACTAAAGGTCTAGCAGTGCTGTAGAGACAAACGATGTCTCACTTGAAGGCGGGTGCTGTTGAAGTTTAAAACCTATTGGCTCTGCCCAGTGCCACTCTGGATCTACCTTAACCAATCGCTAACGTTTGGTCGTGACGTATTTCATGCGCCAGAAACCACGTTGCGCGCAGTATACAAACGGCAGATGCAGTGAGCATTAGCATTAGCCTCCGCCCGCCTCCGTACTTCCGCTCAATAACTGAAATTCGCGCACGACCTCTACGTCACTGTTCTCAGGCCGCGCCTCCTGTTCGCTGATTGGAACGCAGATTTTAGGGAAAAGAAATCGTTCTAACATAGTAGCACCGCCAGACCTTATTACTGAAGTGAAATGAAATTTGAGCAGAAGTACGTAGGTGGGCGGAGCCAGGCTACAGGTTCGCGGGTCGTTTTCCGTTAATGTTTAGGGTTTCTTCAGCTTCAGGTTTGTTATTACTTAGGTTGGTACTTACTTATGAACCAGTAGAGTTCTGGTAAACGTGGGTTCGTTCAGACGTGGTGCCGACTCGCGTTGCGTCTCTGCCTGTCGGAGATTTCTTTTTCTTTTTTTAACCGTCATCTGGCTGCCTGGCTCTAACCAGTTTTTTTTTACTTCACGCACGGTGTCCGACACGTTCTTGCTGTATTTCGTGAAAAAATAAAGCTAGTAGTGGTATATATATTGGAAATCAAGCTACACACACACATATACACACACACACACACACACACACACACACTCTCTCTCCCTCTCCCTGCCGGTCGGCGGAGTTTTTTTTTTTTTTTTTCAATGCTGATGCTGTCCTGTAAATAGTTTTCTAATCAGCAATAAATAACAATTTCTGATCAACCCATATCAATTGCATGCTTAAAATAACACCGGTTAAAACCTCGCTCATTTCAAGACAACCCGGCCCACTTCCGGGTTAAATCCCGCCCACTTCCGGGTTAGGCCCCGCCCACTCCGAGTACAGATACAGATAATTCATATGGTTAACAGATACAGATACAGATAATGCTGTACTCGCTCATCCCTAGTACATACATATATGTAAATACACATATACACACACAAACACACACACGATTCCACAATGATCCTATTAGGGATGAGCGAGTACAGCATTATCTGTATCTGTATCTGTTAACCATATGAATTATCTGTATCTGTATCAAAAAGCAAAAGTGCTTTATCCGTACCGGATACTCGTTTCAGCCGAGTATCCGGCTCAACTCTAGATCCTATATTTACATACAGGCTAGAACACCAGTGGTTCCACATTCTGGACGAGAGCCTGACAGAGCTCAGTTCAAAGTTGGTTAAGGCTGAAATAATACCATTAATATCATCCAACAGTTTATCCGGTTTCCTTTGGACAATCAACAACTACACAGGGCATACCTGCAATTGCTTCATGGCAATTGCAGGTATGCCCGGTGTGGTCGGTGCTATTGACGGGACGCACATACAAATAATTGCGCCATCAAAAGATGAGGACGTGTTCGTCAATAGAAAGAAAGTACATTCCATCAACACGCAGATTGTTTTTGATGCAACTTTTAACATTATTGATGTTGTTGCAAAGTGGCCTGGGTCTACCCATGATTTGCATATTTTAATGGAGAGCGGTCTGAGGCACCATGTACCAGTTGGGTGTCACTTGCTGGGTGACAGTGGCTATCCCTGCAAGACGTGGCTCTTGACACCCTATCTCAATCCACAACCGGGAGCACAGTTAAAGTATAACATGTAAGTGATTACGCAGATTACGCTTAGTCCTATGCGTAAAAAAACATTGTATTAGCTCTTTGTCGCCTTTTATTTGTTGAATCCATATTTATTATTGTTTGCTGTTTTCCTCCATATATGTTAGAGCACACACAAATACACGAAATCTTGTGGAGAGAGGATGTGATCACAGTGATCACTGTATGCGCCATTCTCCATAACCGGTATGGGCTGTTATTTAAAGTGTTGAAGTGCCGGAAATATGCTCATTGGATAATAGTTTGCAGGGTGCTTTTAATTGTCTCCTTGATTTAATGCAATTTACGTATTTTTATTGTTTGCTTTTTCTCTCTCTTTAATGTGCATATAGGCTACAACTTCATTATCGTGGTCTGCACAAACTTGTCATCATGCATGTATTCTGCTAACTGCACTGTTCATAATAATTTGATAGGAATTAATTTCTAGCCTAGGCTATTTCCTTGTTTTTCTGTGAATTAGTGGGCTCCTTTGTGGGATGTTGCGGATGAGTTTCACAGAGACCGCCTGCTCTGAACAACCAATCACCGTACTGACCGCTTCCAAACTTGTGCACGAGAATCGACGTAATCCATAGCAACGGCGCGTCACTCTTAGTGATTTATCCTTAGTATGAGTAGGTCTCAGCGGCTTTGTGAATAACTTTTAAGAAAAAACTCCTACATGTAAAATGTTTTAGCGCGAGTTAGGAGCACTCCTAGCGGTAAGATAAAATGCTTTGTGAATACGGCCCCAGAGCTAAACCCATAACTAAATCTCCACCTGCGGTGTGTACCACCTCTATCTATTCATATTGTATTTACTGATTATTTTTAATGCTGCTGTACTGTTAATATTTCATAACATAATGTACTGTTTTTTATGTATTTGTATTTATTTGTATTTATTTTTTTTGTATTAACTTTATTGTAATTGTTATGTTGTTGACCTGCCTGGGGACTGCCGATATAAATTATCCTCTTCGCTAACTCTGACACATTTTCATTGAAGTGTGAACTAAAATGTTGATTGATGTGTACTGTCCCTGCAAAATAAATCTTTTATACTAAATAAATAAAACTTAACACAGAAGTCGATGGTTCGGTGACATACCTCTTGCTCAATTTAGCAATAACAAAAGCTGCTGGTTTTGTATATAAAAGTCAGTGTTTCTCCTAGAATTGTTTTCAGGCTCAATGGTGTAGTTGAATGGTCCTTCTCTCCTGGGCTCGTTCCAGTTTCTCCTGAACCCCTCAGGTACAACTGGTCATCTGGCTCCACCCCCCTTGGTGGTCATCCTCCAGCTCTGGGACTCTGTCTTTCTCCTGTTAGAATATGAGCTTGTGTATGGAAGTTAGTTGTCTGATATACTTTTTCCAATTCTATTTCTAATTGTTCTAATGGGAAGTGTAGGTGAAAGCATGGCACGCACCAAATTATTTACTAATGCCAAATAAAATGTGACAAAGGCAACTATATTACTCATGAAATATTTATTAACAACATCTTTCAAAAAATAATTTTAATCATCATTAATTAATTATTATTATTTTTTAATTTTAAATTTAATTTATTTAAGTCCACTGGAAGTACTTTAATAAAGTAATGCATCTGAATTTACAATTTATTTCTTTAATGAATATTCAGTTTGTTACGGAGCTGTTAGATTGCCTTGTTAACAGGTGTGTACCTCGTTAATACAGGTGTGTACCTCGTATTTGTGCAGCACTTCGGAGATCAAGCAGTTCAGTGAGCGCAGAGAAAATATTTTTAAAGACTAAAGGTGGACTAATATGGACTGAGGAGGAATTTTCCGTTAGATAAAAACATGTTGTTCATTTTGGAAATGATTCCATCGATCTTTGTTCAATACATTTTGACTTTTGGACTTTACAACTCTGTGGAGTTACTGGAAATGTTTGGATCAGCCTCCATCAGCTGTGCCGTTGAGTCACTGATACGGCGCTAGCTTCAAAATAAATGTGAAATTAGGAGGCCAACCTGTCCATGGAAAAATATATTTTTCAGCAGATATCTTAGTCACTACAAAACTGAACTAACAAAGCAGTTTAGTGTTTATATGTGGGATATTTATTCAGTTTGGAAAACTCCATGATCTCCATAAGCTTTGACTGGACTAGAAAACGTCTCCGTTGCTAGGTCGTAGCTAAGGCCGGGGCTACTTGCTGGAGTAGTGACCTGGGTTCCATTACACATAGGAGTCTATTGCTTTGACTGATTGTTTTCCAGGTATTAGTCAGGCCCCATGTATCTCCATAGAAACGGAGATCAGAACAGAAACGGCGAGTGAAGAAATTTCTATTTTGAGAGCAAATCGCCCCAAAACAGGATTACATTTTGAATTATATATTTTATTTAAGTTGGTAATTGTTGTATAATTGCAATATTACACTCGAGGTGCCATGCCAATAATGACATTAAAGCTAACCCTCTCATGTAATATTGCTTAAATAATGTACGGTTGTCACAAAACCCCACGGCACACCCGGATTTGCCTCACGGCACACCAATGCTCTATTTAATACAATGACATGTCTGATTTGACAGATTATGTCAAAGCATTTATTTTGAATGCAAAAGTATATTTGTGAAGTTTTTCTATGTACTTTCCTAGAAAAAATAAATTAACATTTGAAGAGTCAACTATTCTTTGTTTTTGTTCTGTTAACAATAGAGATGTGTGTTAGATCTGGTTAGGTCAGAGCTATGGAATATTAAATCATATATCTTTGCTCACTACATCTTAGCCTTTATTATCCTTGGGTGTGCATTAACTACAGGTTATGAACTTATTTTAAAATCCAGAAATGTGAAATTTAATCGGTTATCTTATCGGTATCGGCCATGAGAAGCAGGTATTATATGAAATCTTCATGCAGGCCCCAAGTGCTGTCTTTGCAGCTTGTTCCTGAGACCTGTTTTCACCTTACCAAATGTTAAGATTTGTCTTTATTTAGTTAAATTTGAAACACAAATGTAAGAAGGATAGATTCATATTGCTATCAAAATAAATCATAAGTTGTGTGAGTTGTAGCCCGGTACCCTGTTCATGGTGGAGAAATCACGTTCACAGTTTACACTACCCACAGGAACAATGAGCGCATTTTCCAGCTTTACTCGCCATTACAGTAACTGGCTTCAGAAGCAAGTTGAAGTGACAGGCGGGATAGGTCCATAGGCTAAACCCAACCAGAACATTTGAAGTAGTGTTGTTTTTGGCGGCCTGTTTTCATTTTAGTCTTAGTCTAGTCTTTGTGTCAAACTGTCATTTTACTCTTTATTAGTTTTAGTCACATTTGTACTCTTTTTAGTCTAGTTAAGTTTCAGTCGACTAAAAGTCTGAGCATTTTAGTCTTATTTTAGTCAGAATTATCCATGACTATTTTTGTCTAGTTTTAGTCGACGAAAACTGATGACATTTTAGTCTAGTTTTAGTTAATGAACATTGTATTTTAGTCTCTTTTTAGTAATGCAATTCTATTTAAACCAGTAAATATAGTACAAGTACCTAGTATAGTATAGACAAAACCAAAATGTTCTTTAAGTCACCCATTTCACAAGTCAAACAAGGTTATCTTATTATTATATTATTGTTACCTTATAGACTCAAGAAAACATTCAATTCCAGACATGGAAGACGCTCTGATTTGAATTTACAACATATTTATTTTACCCACCAAACATGTAAGAAGTACACACACATGGCTAACCTGCCAGGTTTTGTTTGAGCTTTAAGGCCTTTACACACCGGGGCGTGACGAATAAACGACACGAAAATGTAAAATACTCGCCTATTTCACATCAAAACTATTCATAGCGGCAGCGATGCGAATCTGCGACAGTTGCGACATTTGTTCAATACAAGTTTGGGAAAGATTCGCACCAGCTCGTCCTCCAGGAGACATGATGGATTCAACATCATCCAGTGATGATGATCTTGTCCTAGCCCTCCTCAATCCACACAAGAAGAGGACATTTTGGGTACATCCCATTTTAACAGGTAGAGAAAGAGAATGAGAATTCCGCTAATAATAATATAATAATATAATATATAATAAAACAGGAGCTGAACGGACATATTGTAGGATGTCAGTGGGACAGTTTGAGGTCCTTCTGGGGACGCTAGCGCCTTTGTCAGATAATACAGGTGATGAGAAACACAATCGATCAACAGGTCCGCCATTGTCTTGACATTGTAACGTGATTGGTTGATTTCTTTATTCGCTGTGTGAAAGCTCAGAAAAATCGACCTCCTTCCGAAAGAAAACGACGGCGCTTTTTCGCCGCGTAATATTTGCGTTCTGTGTGAAAGTACTCATGACAAAAACAACAGTAAGAAAACTTATATTTACGTGCGAATTAATCACAGGAAAAAAACGCGCCCGGTGTGTAAAGGCCTTTAACTTGCCGCGAGTGGGGATTGAGGAAGTGACATCGCTTGCGTCTTCGCAGTGCGCTGATGCAGCCCCGAGACTCAGGAAACAGACATATTTCAAAATAATAATAATAGCGGGACGAAATAATGTTATAACATTTCGTCTCGTCTCGTTTTGGTCAACGAAAATGAAGAGATATTTTTGCAGAGTTTTTATTTTGCAAACCACATTTAGTCCCGTTTTTATTCGTCAACAATATTGCATTATAAATTTGATTATAGTTTTCGTCACATGACCACCATTTTCGTTGCGTCTCGTCTCGTTTTCGTCACGTGATAAAGGTTCGTTGACGACGATATGTAGTCATAATTTTCGTTGACGAAAGCAACACTAATTTGAAGAGAACCAATGTTAAAAATAACGGATGGATATTAAACAAATATTCAAGCTCTGTAATAAAGCGATCTAAAGCCGGAACTGTTGGAACCTGACCGGGGATCACCTCACTTTTTCCCCCCGCTTTAATCCATTGCTTTGGATTTCCAGTTTTAATCTAACACCACTAGACCCACCGCGGACTCTCCCATTAGTTCCCCACTTAAGATCGCTTTATTACAGAGCGTGAATTAAGCAATATTACAGGAGAGGGTGTGCTTTACCGTCATTATTGGCACGACAGTGATGCGGTCAGGACCGAAGGCGCTTGCGCCAAGTTCTGTCAGCATCACTGAAGTCCAGTGTAATATTGCAAATGTGTATTTAAATTCTATTATTATTATTATTATTATTATTATTATTATTTAAATTAAAATATTTAAAATATTGTGGGGCAATTCGCTCTCAAAATAAAACTTTTTTTCTAGTGTTATCTCCTTTTCCCTGGAAATACAAGGGGTCTGACTAATACCTCGAAAACAATCCGACACCCGTAGACTCCTAGCTAATGAAACTTAGTTTACTACTCCAGCAAGTAGGCAGAACCATAGTAATGACTTAGCAACAGAGAAGCTTTCTAGTCCTCATTGAGTCAGCCAGCCAACTTGAGCTAATGCTTTCTAGAGAGCGTGGGATTTACCAAACTGAATAAATACAACTCATTTTTGTCTTAGCTTTCTAGTCCCTGTTAAGTTGAGTTGATTTGATTGTGTTGATTACATCTTTTATTTTGTTGGTGACCGTTGTATATAATTGCAATGTTACACTCAAGGGTGTGCTTTACCATCATTATTGGCACTTCAGTGGTGTTTACAGAACTCACCGCAAGCACCTCGGTCCGCCATATAAATCAACATCAACAAAATTATCTGTTTTGTATCGATATTGTAGGCTAGCTTTAGCTCTACTCCTATAGTGGCAGTTACAATGCCATTGAAATATGTATAGTTTTAGTCAATTTCTAACGATGAGATCAATACGCAATGGATCAATCAACAGTTCTTGACATAAAGTTGTGTTGATTTTTTTACAATCACGCCAATCAACTGCATTCAAAACAAGACTGTTAACTAAGTTAACAGCTTGTCCAGATATTTTACAATAATGCTCGAGATTATTTCACCATTGCAGCACTTGCCCAATATTTTCTATTTTTTAATATGTAGGTCTCGTACATGAATACATCTCATAAAGCATTAGTTCTCTTCAAATAATTATTTTCTTTTCCATGGTTTACTGTCATGACATTCCTATATGTTAAGCCTCTATCATGTTTTATTCGGTTATTATAATGCACACAAAAACACCTAAAACCTACGATTGTTTGACTGAGAGAATTCATTCAATTAAGTTGACGCAGGGCTCTGTGAACAACGACTAGTCGACATTGAGGGTACAGCCCTACTAAGAAAGCGTTTTAAAGTTATAAACTGTCCTGTGTCATCCATCTGGGAAAAGAAGGATAGACTGTGGCTAAAATGCTACAGCACGATATGCTCACGCTCGCGCACCGCAGCAGTGGCACTCGCATAGCGTCAACAGTTTCCCAGGCAACAGCGCAGCAAATTTGCAAACCGATTCACAGATTTACACATATTTTCTGCAACTAGATATACCAACCTACAAGTTAACAAATATTTTCTTTTTTTACCGTTACAAAAATTCTGACTACACTTACAATACTTTAGAGTGAAATTCAACTCCATAGTCACGTTCTGAGATCCTTTTCAGCGTGACTACTACACAATTCAGAGGCGGGGCTAGCTATGCAAAGCCAATCAGATTCTCTTTGTCTTTGCCCACTTCCTTGAACACTCCTGTATATCTGCAGTGTGAAAGAATCTGTGAATAACATTTAGGTTACATTTGAAGATTGATTGATTTCCTTTTTCCTGTCTGAAAATTTCAAATGATTACCGTAATTATTGCATAAATATTAGCTTTAATTAGCTTTAACAAATTCAAGAAATAAGCTTGATTTATATGCTACCCTGTACAACCAGGCCAGAAACACACTGACAAAGGAGATCAGAGTAGCAAAGAGGTGCTACACTGAAAAGCTGAAGAACAGATTTTCGGCCAACGACCCTGCGTCAGTGTGGAGAGGTCTCAGGACATCACCAACTACAGGAGACCACCCCCCCACATTGTAAAGAATCATCAACTGGCCGACAACCTGAATGTGTTTCACTGCAGGTTTGAAAAGCCCACTTTCACACCCCTCACCCTCTGTGACTACATCACACAACCAACTGCACCCCCTGCCACCTCCACACCTCCCCCCCACCGATTCCCCCACCTGCACTCAGGATCTGTGTAAAGGGTTGTGAGTCAGCTCTTCCAGAGACAAAAGACCAGGAAGGCACCAGGCCCAGATGGCGCATCACCTTCCTGCCTGAAAGTCTGCACTGACCAGCTGGCCCCGATCGTCACACTGATCTTTAACAGATCACTGGAGCTGTGTAAAGTTCCCTCCTGCTTCAAATGCTCCAAAATCATCCCAGAAACCCTCTCTCAGGATTAAATGACTACAGACCTGTCGCCCTGACATTTGTGGTCATGAATTATTTTAGGACCCGCCACAGTTTGTGGCAGGTCCTTTGTGGAGATGACAGTGGACTTCAGGAGGAGCCCCCCAACACTGCTCCCCTCACCATACTCAACAGCACTGTGTCTGCTGTGGATACCTTCAGGTTTCCCGGTATCCACAATCTCCAAGGACGTAAAGTGGATGTCCAACACAGACACAATCATCAAAAAGGCCCAGCAGAGGATGTACTTCCTGCGCCAGCTCAGGAAGTTGAACCTGCCTCAGGAGCTGCTGATCCAGTTCTACTCTGCAATAATCCAGTCTGTTGGCTGCACATCCATCACTGTCTGGTTTGGATCGGCCACCAATCATGTTGTGCTGTTCTTTGAGGAAGAAGGCCGCCGACACAGGATCGCTTTTAACTCACTTTATTTGTTTAGCTTTAGGTATATTATCTATGAAGCAAATGGAGAGGAATGTATAGTTCACGCGTGGAGCTACCCTTAGCTGGGTAATAATAGATACGCTGCCTGGGGGTTTCTGCCCTTTCCCCGGATGTGTGGTTTGGTAGTACCTGGGTAGGCGTGGCCTCTATGACGCATACTATGCTCTGATTGGCTAGTGTTGAGCGCCCGCCCCCAGTGTATTATGTGTGCCGCCATCTGGTGGCCAGGTGCGGTTAATACAACTTATATATTTATTTCTATTCCCTTGTGGCTATGTGTAGATATTACATCTACTCTACCTACACATTGTAAATTCTATATTTTGTAGTTTAACAGTCTTTAACATCATCATTGTCAAATATAAATCTAAGCGCGCAACTGTACTGTCATGTCCACCTATCTTTATGAATATAAAGTAACCTGTCATTCCTTATTTCTTCAAGCATCTTTGCACTCTGCACCATTGCACTATTGTCTTCTTGTTACAAATGTCATTGTTGTTATATATATATATATATATATATATATATATATATATATATACACATATATATATATATATATATATATATACACAGGGGTGCACATAACTTTTTCAGTGACTTGAGTGAGGGTGAGTACCAGGAGATGGAGTTTGGTACTCACCTCATTTGTAGCGTTGTCTTAAAGTCTTAAAGTGCAGTCTTTTTCACTGTTGCCTCAGTGTCGCCCCAACTGTCCACTGCTTCAGCTTCCTGCATGGTAGATGATGAAGATGCTGCAGATGCACCTCCCTGTCCTTGGTTGAGCCTCCGATTAGCTGTCTCCATCCACAGGTCAACAGCTTGTTTTGGGTCAAATGTCTCTGTGGTCTGCTTTGCCAGGTGAATGTGCATCAGGGCTGAGAGACGAGCATGTGACAGAAAAGATCTGTACTTGGTTTTTATTATGTTGAGATGTGAGAATCCGCTCTCACAAGCTGCACTGCTTAAAGGCAGTGTAAGAGACAGCTTAACCACCTTGTTGATGATGGAGTAAGCATCTGGGTTACTTGTATTTACTATTTGGACCAAGTCATACACAGAAGAGGCTCCCAGGCATTTTCCTGCCTGCTTTAAGCGCATCCATTCTGTCACAGTGGTGTCTTTGTCAAGTTGCAAGGTGGCCTCATATTTCTTGAGAATGCTGCAAACTGTTGTGTTTCCAAAACTGTGGAGGTCTTGCATTTCCTGAGGCCATGTTGAAGGATCAAATACTAAGAAATGATCACATGACTTGAGGGAGTCATATCTGATTTCAAACTCTTCAATTAACCCCCTGAGTAAGTTTGTCTTGTCTCTGTCAGCATCAGCATTAGAAACAGTGTGTGCCCTGTGGCCTTCACCATCAAGCAGAAGTGTGAACTGTCCAATGACCACCATGAGTTAATCCTTACATTCTCCAATGGTCAGCTTTTCCTTCTGAAACCTAATGGATGTGGTCTTCAAAATGTTGCCAATGTCAAGCATGTTTGATAGAAAGCACTGAAAACGCTCTGTGCAGATATGCTGCAAGTCACTGTTATCACTAGTAGCCAGTTGCATTTTAATGGCTGGCAATAGTCTTGATATTTTTAACAGAATATCATGCCTCCATGCAGACCACCTGATATTATGAAACTTACCCAGTTTCACAAAGGAGATCCCATTTTCTTCACACAGCTTCTTCAGTGCAGCAGTTTTTTTTGCTCCACCTTTTTGTAAATAAAACTGCAGCAGCCTGACCACAGAGCGTTTAAATGTCTCACAGTACGGAACGTTGTGATCAGCTGATTTCGCGCAATTCTCCAGTGTGTGTGCAGTGCACAGAACGTGCACAAGGGAGTCTCCAACCGCAGCAAGTCGCCGGAGTTGTGGCACAACACCGTTGTACACACCGACGTTGACAACAGCCCCGTCTGAGCACACAGCAACCAACTTTGTTGTCCAGTCATCCAAGCCTGTGTCCTGGAAAAGTCTCACAAGACCGTCTGTTATGGCCTGCGCGGTTCGGTCAACACCCAGTTCAATCAGTCCAGCAAAGTCTCAGGAATACTCTCCGTTGCTGGACACAGACACAATGTAAACGATTTCTTGCTCCGTTTTTGTGATGTTCTCAGATCCATCAAACATCAGCCCCCAAAATTCAGCTGACTGCAACTTTGCTCGTAAATCCCCGCTGATGGTGTGCGCGATGCTCTGCATGATCCGTGAGCCCCCTTCGCGTGAATGATATGCACCTCCTTTACTCCTAGCCGCTTCAGTAAAGGAATATCCTCAGAATAAGAAGACATGGGACATGCGTGTTTAGATTTATGGAAGGCCAGGAGAAAAATATTAAACAGAGCTTGCCGCTGTTCTTCATTCAGCTTGTCTCGCCATCTGGTAAGTGGGCGACTGGCTATTTCTTCTCTGCTAGCTTGTTTATTAGCAATGGCTTGCGCCACATTCGTGTGCTCCTTGCTCTTTTCATGTCTGTCAAATAAAGGATGGTTGAAATTCTTTGAGCCTTTATAAAACGCACCTGTTTTGTCTGCTAGATGTGGATGTGCGCGGCAAATCTTGCACCACATTTCAGTGCGCTCATCGTTAGCTTCAAGCCACTGCACAACTTGGAGCCACTTTTTTTTTTTCAAAAGTTTTTTTTTTCGGCTCTAGCTCCAGTTGGCATTTCTTTGTAGGTGGCGAAATGCCAAAGAAGCTGCTTACTGTTGTCTGTTGCTTTTTGGACATCTGTGACAGTAGTTGACAGGCAACACGTGTGTAAGGTTAGAGGAGAGCTCGGTCAAGTACGCTAAGACGCGCAGTAACACAAGTGGCATTACGCAATCCTGATTTGTGTCACGCATGCATACCTGCGTACCAGTTAATGTTTTTCTTTGTTCAGCTTTGTTGTCCTTGTTTTAGCTGTATGTCTATTCTGTGTAAGAACATTGAGAGCAATTGACCAATAAAGCTGATGCTACCATGGATTTTTGGTCTTTTTGATGGCATTTTCTTGCATCAAGTGGCCTGGTCCAAGCCAGTCACAAACAATTGCTGCATTAATTCTCTGGCTTTTTTTGTTGTTGTTGGGTGGATCTGGTGTTTGCTTGGCACAGCATAGTGTACAACTTTTGCATTTCAAAAGTACAAGAAAATATCTGAATGGGAAAGCATCTGACTTGGACAACAACATAACCCAAAGCAATGTTTTGTGCGTGTTTGAGTTGGCTGATGTTGGCAGCCCTTGAAGAGGGGAAGGATAAACCGCTGATCTGCCTGGTCCCTAGAGAGCAGAATAGGACTGAACAGAAGAGAACATTGAAGAGACATTGCATGGTTCTGTTGTCTAACCTCCACAGATTGCCACTCACTGCTCAAATGAAGATGTGGCACACAAATAACCCTAACGTGGTTTCAAGTGTTAATCTATTCTTATTACTATTTAATATTTAGCAGACACTTTTATCCAAAGCGACTTAGTGATTTCAGATTCAGTGTCATTATGAAGCAGGCATCTTGCTCAAGGATGCCTATAGGTAGATTGTGAACATTGGGGATCAAACCCAGTACCTTTTGGCTGGGAGTCAAACACCATAACCACTACTCATCCTGTTACAACACGAAGGCAACCACACTAGTTGAGATTCACCATTTCATTCTTGGATATTGTTTTGCTTGCTGCCTTTGTATTGATTTCAATGAGACGTGTTCTTCCAGTAAAAGAAAACACAACTGTCACTCATAGGACAATACAATTGGTAATTTCAATTACAGATGTAACATTGGTTGTTGATTAAGAGTATGTGTTGTTATTATCAGAGGTGACAGTGACTGTGTGAATTTAATTAGATCATTCGCAGTAACCTGCTAATATCACTTGTGATTAGAGGAGTGTGTTGGCTATACTGAAATCTGTGAGGCGGGGGTTGTGATGAATGTCACGGGCTGGTGGGGTTGTTACAGACTGTGAGTTGGTATTGCTGTGTAGCATTTAGACCAACCAATAACACCATTGTCATCATCAAGACTGTATTGTCATTAAGAGCCTGTGTTTGTGGGAATTTGTATGTGACTGCCTGTCTGCATGTTTGCACTTACGGCCAAGGAAAGCAGCTTTGTTTGTTTATTATTTCTCTCTCTCTTTTTCTTTATATCTTTCTTACTTTTTTTCTTTCTCCCTTTTTCTTTTTTTTGTCTTTCCTTCCGTCTTTCTTTCCTGTGAGGTGATCAGTCACGTTTTGACAGATGGTATTTTGTGTGCGGTGCTGGTGCACAATCTCCTCCCTCCAGTGCAAAGGGCCTCTATGAAACCTGGTCCTTTTTATCATAGTGGACCACATCGCGGCATACTGCAAACCAGCCGTGGCTCCACGGTTGCCATGGCAACAAAGTATCCCAGAGCAAACCCAGGAGGTGTAAAAAGAGCTACATCATCAGTAGCAACAGCCACTTAATTTGCTGATTCCAAGATGGACATCTGTGTTTGTTTGCTCCCTCCTCTTCCCTTCCTTTCCCACACCCATATGAACATAGCCCAAGGCATACAGCGACAGAGATTGAAAAATCTGGGGAAAAAGGGGACAAGCTATGAGGATTCCAGAATGGCCAGTATTTTCCCTACATGCATCCAGCAGTGGCCGGTGCCGCCACTGGATCATTATGCATAATGCATGCATAATGTGGCATTAGCTAATGAATGGCTTTAAACTAAATGTAGGAAGCATAAAGATAAAAAGTAACACAAGTGACTTAAAGGTGCAGTCCACTGATGTAACACATTGAGCCAACCGTTGGGGTTGTGGGGACGAGTTTTCTAATAATATAATTTAACTTTCCAAGATAGAGTTCCTTAAAAATTGGTGTCTACTTCTGACTACCAATGACACATTTTGCACCATCATTGGTAGAAGGAAGTAAGAGGAGCAGACCATTTGCCAAGACTTCACCCCCCAAGCCATATATGGCGCTGCTCTGTTGTGAATAGTTTGAAGGAACACACAACAACTTGGCAAATTATGCACCAGAGATGGTTCAGATGTACGATAACACATTTCATGAATATTTGCTCCAGTGGCGTAGCCACAGGTGTGCTAGGGTGTGCCGGTGCCACCCAAAGAGGCAGCTGGCACACCCAAAAAATTGCCATCAGACGATGCGACTGTGACTCCTCGCCCAGCAAGCATTGCGGGAGCGCTAACTGCTGCTAATAGCGATGAAACAGAGTTCCCTGATAAATTATTTCAAGCATCATAGCATGTCGTTGCTCATGTTTAGAAAAGAGCTTGCGGAGAAACTGGACTCTGATGAAATAATAAATGCGTCCGGTTCAAGGCCAAGCCACGCCATCTTGCCCTTTAAATTGAGAGCTGCGCAGTGCGCACAGGTAAGCAGCAATATCGTTGTGTCCTTTAATAATAATAATAATAATAATAATAATAATTAATTGCATTTATATAGCGCTTTTCAAGACACCCAAAGCGCTTTACATAGTGTGTGGGTTAGCCCAATAGTAGTGTGTGCTAAGCCCAATAGTTGTGTTCAGATGGTTAAATAGCTTTGTTGATCATGCAATGTGGATACATTATGGCTCTGTGAGAGTGCATGAGTACGCGCATGAGTGTGTTATATTTCACTATGTTCATCTCATTGGGCACGCAATGTCTGTGTGTGTGTTTATGTTTTTGCTGTGTTTTTTTGAGAACACAAAGTGTGCTTTTTGTATTACTCTGTTATTGATTTATTTGAGAGCACGTCACGTGTGAATGTTTATCCACACGTGTGCGTTCTCAACAGTAATTCACTGTTGAGAACGCACACAACGTGTGGATATGTTTTGTGTTAATAATGTTGTATTCGAGAGATACATTCTTTTGAATGTTTGTGGAGGTGTAACACTGTTGAAAATAAATTTGGCACACCCAGTATTTGTATCTCCTCCACTATAAAAAAAGTTAATTTCAACTATATACAGTGCTGCTTTGTCCAAAAGGAAAAAAATACATTTGCCGGATGTAAACAGTCTGACAATATATTATTTTTGCGTCCTCAGCAGTGGGCTATGCCTCTTGTAGTGTAGGTCTCAGTGCAGTAGCAATGTTTGCTGGCAGCTGAGGTTGCGTGCGCTGAAGCGATGAAGTGGATAATGTATATGGTACTGATGGATCCAGTCTGCATGCTGTCACCATCTCCATCATTCTGTCCCGAAAGAAAAAAGTGTGAGACACATAAATCTTCTTGACCACCACCAGCTTTGATCGCTTGCAGAATGTAAGCTTGTGCCTTGGTTGACATAAAATGGAGAAATACATGTTTAGTGTGACAATCATATACAGTATTCATTGGGAAGTTTAATTTGCCTAATGTCACTATGAAAGAGTTCATATAATGTCAGTTATGTCTATTACAAATAAAGGACCTGTACTATATTTATGAATACCAAAAAGAGAACTAGGCCTATATCGTACGGTTACGGGTGTAACCTTTGTTCTCTGAGTGAAGAGACTATCTCTCCACCCATTACATATTCCATATGTATGGGAATCGACCTACTGGATCGTGCAACGTGGATACTCTTTAAGACACACCGGTTGTACCGGCCATGCCCTTGATTAGTGTTGTATAAAACACCTGTGCTGGCGTGGGACTAGTGCTCTATATTGATCGACACACGCCTCCGAGCGGCCCCCTGGTGGAGAGATAGTCTCTTCACTCAGAGAACAAAGGTTACACCCGTAACCGTACGTTCTCTATCGTATCGAGACTATCTCTCCACCCATTACATATTCCATATGTATGGGAAACCTCTGTAAGACACCCCGTGAGGAGGTAGTGCGGACCAAGCACAAGTGCAAATAGATAGATAGATAGATAGATAAATGAACTATTTACACTATGTACAACCCCCAGGCCTGGTGGCACTGCCAGACGCAAGTGCTCCCTGCCCCAAGCCCAGTGGCAAGACGCCAACCTGGGCCTACAAGCCCCGCAAGACGCAAGGGTGTAGCGGTGGGGGGTGAAGAAACTCAGATGCCCGCCAGACGCAAGGCTGTATGAGTTGAACAAAAGATAAACTGGGCCCCTTGGGCTTCAGTGTTGGAAGCAAGAGGAACAAGAACAAAAATGAGGCTCCTTTTCAGGGTCTGGTTGCAGCTAGCACCCGTTCTCCAAAGGATGGGCTAGCTGCTATGTTAAGAGAATAGTACTTTGCAAAGGTTGAGGCCGTTGACCAAGTGGCCGCTTTACAGATCTCCTGTAAAGAAGCACCTCGCCATAGTGCCCAGGAGGTTGCCATGCCCCTTGTTGAGTGAGCACGGAGCCCTGGCAGAGTTGGCCCCTCTGTGTCTGTGTAGGCCTGTCGGATGGCCTCTACAACCCATCTGGACAGCCTTGATTTTGACAGCGGTTCACCTAAGCGTTCTGTTTTGAAGCATACGAACAGCTGGTCTGTCTTGCGCACTGAGCTCGTGCGCTCCATATAGCACAACAGTGCTCTGACAGGGCATAGGGCCGAGGCCCGATACCCAGTCCCGTCCTCTTCCAGAGTGGGAGGCAATGGGCTGAGCTCGATGGTCTGGTTCAGATTTGCGTCGGAAAGGACTTTTGGAAGGAAGGCAGGGTTAGGCCGCAGGACAACTCCAGCATTCCCAGGAAGCAGCCTACAGCACTCCCGATGAACAGATAAGGCATGCAGTTCCCCAATTCTCCTCGCTGAGCAGACTGCTAGAAGTAGAGCAGTCTTTAGTGATAGCCATTTCAGCTCAACTGTCTCAATTGGCTCGAACGGGGCATGCTGGAGTGCCCCCAGCACTCTGTCTAGGTCCCATGGAGGCACCATTGGCGTCTTGGGCCTCACTGTTTGTCGCTGGGCCCCTTTCAAGAATTGAGAAATGAGGGTACAGCATCGTTCCGACAGACTCCAGTTCCCCACTCGTGAAGCCTTAATCGCGGCTACCATACCTCTGAGGGTGGCAGCGGACTTACCCTGGGCCAGCTGTTCTTGCAAGAACTGCAGGATATGCTGTGCTGTGGAAACGAGGGGGTGCACCCGATGGACTTCACACCAAGAGGTAAACATGCCCCAACGAAAGGCATATGCTGCACGGGTAGAAGGTGCCCTTGCCGACTCCAACGTCTGGATGACTGGTTCGGAGAAGCCTAGAGCCCTGAACTCTGCCCTGTCAGGGGCCATGCCCACAGCTTCAGGCCCTGTGGGAAGGGATGAAACAAGGTGCCTCGTGCCTGCAGCAACAGGTCTCTCCGCACAGGGAGCTCCCAAGGAGTCCCGTTCAAGAGTGGTGCGATCTCTGAGAACCATGGCATGTGAGGCCAGTTCGGGGCCACCAAGATCACCGCCGCTTTCTCGAACCGGATCCTCCACAGCAGCGGGTGGAGAAGGCTGAAAGGGGGAAAGGCGTACAGCAGGCCTTGAGGCCACTGGTGAGCTAGAGCATCCGTCCCCAGTGGTGGGTTGTCCCTCCCAAGGGAGAAGAACATCGGGCAGTGAGTTGTCTCCCTGGAGGCGAACAGGTCGGCCCCTGCCGTCCCGAAGTGGCGCCAGATCTGCGCAACAACCTCCGGATGGAGCCTCCACTCTCCTGGCTGAGGGCCCCCCCTGGACAACAAGTCTGCCGCTGTGTTCAGAGGACCTGGCAGGTAGGTGGCTCTCAGAGAGAGAAACCTCGGATAGGCCCATGTCCACAGCTCGTGGGCCAGCTGCCCTAAGAGGGGAGAGCCCAGCCCTCCCTGCCTGTTGACATAGGCTGCTGCCACTGTACTGTCGGTCCTGACAAGTACATGATGGCCCTGAAGGCGTGGGAGGAATTGCATGAGCGCAAGGTGAATCGCCTGGAGCTCGAGAGCATTGATGTGTTGAGTCAACTGTTTGCTGGACCAGGCACCCCGGACCCCTAGGCCAGCATGCACAGCCCCCCAACCTACCAGTGAGGCATCCGTTGCCAGGAGTTGTCGATGTGTCACGGGGCCCAGCCTGTTGCCCCTTCGCAAATTCTGTGGGCGCCTCCACCAGCGAAGGGCCACACAAAGTCGTCGTGTCACCCAAACTTTGGTCGACATGGAAGTCTGGGGGCCTAAGCCCAACCTCAGCAGACACCGCTGCACCGGCCGCATGTGTAAAAGGCTGAGTGGGACTATCTAGACCGTGGCTGCCATCAGGCCCATCAGACGGAGACACAACTTCCAGCTCACCCTTGCGTTGAGGTGAAAGTGGCGGAGGCAAGCCCTTATGGCCTCTCTCCGCTGTGCGGTTAGGGAGATTGATGCTGCCCTGGAGTCCAGGGTCATGCCAAGGAACTGGGTGACCTGCGATGGTTCCAGTTTGCTCTTCTTTTCGTTGCTGTGCAGCCCCAACTCTTTGATGTGCCGCAGCAACCTGAAAATGTGGTCGCGGCACATCTGTTCTGACTGGGCACATACCAGCCAATCGTCTAAATAATTGAGGACCCTGAGGCCTTGCCGACGAAGGGGTCCGAGAACTGCGTCCATACACCTCGTGAACGTACAAGGTGCCAGAGAGATCCCAAACGGAAGGACCATGAACTCGTATGTTTTGCCCCCTGATTGGAACCGAAGGAAGCGCCAATGCCCTCTCCAAATCGGTATTTGGAAATAGGCGTCCTTGAGGTCGACCGTGGCAAACCAGTCGCCTTGACTTATGGCCTGTCGTACTCTTGGAACCGTGAGCATTCTGCACCGGAGGGGTCGCAGGTACCGATTTAAGCCTCTTAAGTCCAAGACCGGCCGAAGACCTCCGTCCCTCTTGGGAATCAGGAAATAGTGCGAGAGGAACCCCGCCTGATGGTCGGCCCTCTCCACTTCCCTGATGGCGCCTTTGGAGAGGAGCGTTGCTACTTCCTTCTCTAGAATCTGCCTGTGCCGCTCGCCTCGTACCGCGGGCCGAGCCGCAGTTACAGACAGTGGGGGCTTGCATAAAAATTGCAGCCGGTACCCCTGGGTCATGGTGGACAAGACCCATGGGCTGGCCCCTAGGGCTGCCCAGGCCTCTGCTCGCCCCGGATGGGGGCCTGGGCAGCTGAGGCTCGGCACACCGTCAGGAGCGGGGTGGAGGCCGCCGTCCCCGGCACCGGCTGGCCCCTCTACCCCTGCTGTGTTGATGGAATGGTTGTTCACGGCGATGAACCAGCTGCTGCCTAAGGTCCCCTGGGCCCCAACTGGGTTGTGGCGGCACAGCTTGACGTGAGGGGGCCCGAGGGCGACGGCTATGCGGATAGGCAAATGGGCCCAAGAGCTCACTGGCATAGCGCCTGGCTTCCTGGGCCTGCTGCAACATCGTTAGCGCCCCTGAACCAAACATGGCTGTGGGTTCGACTGGCAGCCTTATTAGAGATGTACGGTCGGCTGGCTGAAAGCGAGGCCTGCTCCTTGGCGGCTAGTGAAAGGAGAGAGGAGACCAGCTGTATTTCCTCCTTTGTATCCCCTGCCACATGAGAGAGATGTCGCACATAGAGCGAAAGGATAGCTGTGGTATTGGCTAGCTTTGCCTGAACTGCCATCGCACTGTGTGTTCTAAGCAAAAACCCATCCATCGTCCTACAGTTCCTACTAGGACAGCTGGTTGGTCCTAAAGCTGACCCTGCGGGTGACACAAGGGCAGCCAGGGACTGGTCAAGTGGAGGGGGGCGATCACAACCAATACGCCCAGCCTCACTCACATTTGCTAGCCGCCTGCTAACACTGGACCAGCGGCAGGCTCTTGCAGGTGTATGGAACTGCGCCAGAACCTCAGCCTCAAAGTCTGGCAGGAGAGGCACCCTTGCCCATGCTGGCCGTGGTGCATCCCTCTCCTCGAAGCGGGAGACAGGTAGGAGTGGGTCCTCTGGCAGCGTGATGTCTAAGGCCACTGCTGCTCGATTCAACACCTCTTGTAGCTGGGAGACTGCAGGTCGCTCTTGCAACACCGAGCTGGACTCAGTTCCCGTGCTGGCCCGCTGACCTTGGCTCTCTCGCCCTGGTGTCAGCACACCCTCCTCCTCAGAGGGAAACAAGGAGATTGCATCCTCATCCCTTTCCCCTCCTGAGTACTCTGGAGGTAAAAAGGAACGGCAATCCTCCCTGTCGGGGGATTGCAGTCGCTGACGCTTCCCAGCTCTGTCATCTCCTGAATGGGAGTGGGACTGTCTTCCAGTAAAGAAGTGGGCACGAGCCTCCCTTGTGCGCAGGGGCATTATAAAGCAATCCATGCACGCTGCAGGGTCTGCCCTGGCAGCCTCGGCATGCTGGGAACCCAGACATGCTATACACTTGTCATGCCCATCTTCCATAGGCAGAGTGATGTTACAGGCCACGCACACATGTGTGGATGAACTAGCCATGACAGTATCAGTCAACGTTTTTTTTTTTTTTTTTTTTAATTAATTAATTAATTAATTAATTAATCTTTTTTTTTAATTTTTTTTTTTTATACTTACCTGTTTCTTAACTTATTTATTTATTTGTAATGCCGTTACAAATCTCGCGGGAACAACGTGAGTCCCCCGTGATTACGTCACGCTGTACTCACGAGGGTTTGTTTACCTCGGAGAAAGCAGCCCTTGGGCTAGGCTAGGCTAGCTGCGTCGTGAGGGAACGTATACTATGTGTTTCCTGCACCAGGGAACAGACAGGCCGACGCCAGCTGGAGCCCAGCCTCCCTCGGTCGCGTTAACAGCACCAACGTGTGTAATACGCCGTACGGGGGAATGTATTGTGCTTTCACTGGGGGAACAACCCGGCTAACGCCGGCTGGAGCCCAACCTCCCTCGGTCGCGTTAACCACCAATGTGTGTAATACGCCGTATGGGGGAATAGCAACGTGCACCCTCGGGCACAGCAGGCCAACGTTGTTTTAGCTGCTGATACTTACCTAGCTGAGGACTCGATACACGGAATACAACCACCAGGGAGAAAGCCTTGCGACAATTCTCCCACTACTTAACTGCGACTTCGGCGACAGGTAAGCGGCTTCAGTTGAATTCCTTCTAAATCTTATCGTCTATGTCTTTGAATTACGCACGTCCGCTGTGGAGATCAAAAAAGCACTAGTCCCACGCCAGCACAGGTGTTTTATACAACACTAATCAAGGGCGTGGCCGGTACAACCGGTGTGTCTTAAAGAGTATCCACGTTGCACGATCCAGTAGGTCGATTCCCATACATATGGAATATGTAATGGGTGGAGAGATAGTCTCGATACGATAGAGAACAACTGTTGATCCCAGCATAAGAAGTATTGAGGAATATACAAAATAATTAGATAAGATATGATAGTTGTTTTTGTCTTATTTAATAATAATAATATTAATACACATAATAACTAATCGTAACTCTAAAAACTGTAATTGAATACATGGTCAGAATCTCAAAGAGTACTTGTGTACTTGTTTTGTAGGCGCTTTTTTTTGTCTACGATAGTTTTATACAGTCTATGTGTGTTACATTCACAATGGAGCTCCACTGGTTACACAGGTTTTTACCTGCCATGTTTGTTGTTTAGCTGTGATAAGAAAACTGCTGTTAGCAAAGTTTATGATTATTAAAACAAACACATTTGTTGAGTAAAATATATTTGGATATTATATTTATTCATAATCAATGTTATTTCTAACACAATATAGCCTATCACTGAATAATAAAATACATCAGGTTTGCATATGTACCTCCTGAGTCCCACTCCCAAAAATAATGCTTTTCTCCTGATGAAAGTAACACCAGCGATTGTCCATGAGTCCAACTTGCCTGTGTGTTTGAATAGATGCATCTGAGCCAAGTCTTTGCCTAAATGCTTAAATAACTCAAAAGCCAAGGACTCCCTGGTCAGCCAGACCTTCCTGACCCTGTTTATACCAATGGACTTTTAACAAATAATGTTAAATTCTGGTTGGACACTTTAACCAGTCAATGGTTCAGAATATTGTCATGAATCTCCTTTTTTTTTATAAACAGGGTCAGTGGGGCATGCAGACAGTGGTACTCCTGTTCCCTTTCGGTCCATGTGTGGACAACACAATGCATTTAGCCACTGTCTTTCATATAAATGAAGGCAAAAGATACCAAAAAGCTCTACCTACTAATAATAACAAGATGGTAATTCAATAAACATAAGGTAAGGCAACTTTATATATAGCACGTTTAATGGCAGACTCCAAAGTGCTTCACATAAAAACATGTCGTATGAAAATAATAAAAGATTAAAGAACAGTTACAAAAGTTATAAAAGAATAAAGATAAAAAAGTGCAGTAAAGTTAAGATATAGCAGAAGGCTAAAGTGAACATAAATGTTTTTAGTCTTGATTTAAAAGTAGTCAGAGTTGGGGCAAGTCTTAAATCTTCAGGAAGTTTATTCCAGCTATTTGTTGCATAATAACTAAATCCTGCTTTCCCATGTTTTGTATTGACTCTGGGAACCATTAACAGCTTGGTCCCAGATGATCTTAGCAGTCTAGAAGGCTGGTATAGCGAAAGCATTTCAGTGATATACTTTGGCCCTAACCCATGTAGTGATTTATAGGAGCAGTAGTATTTTGACATACGGGGAGCAATGCAAGGATTTAAGAATTGGTGTAATGTGTTCAAATGTTTTGGTCTTTGTTAGAACTCTAGCAGCAGCATTCTGAAAAAGTTGGTTTGGAAGACCTGCAAGGAGACCATTACAGTAATCTAGCCTACTAGTAATAAAGGCATGTACAAGTTTTTCTAGGTCTTTTGGGGACATGAGTCCTCTTAGTCTTGCTATGTTTTATGGTGATAGTAGGCCGATTTTGTTACTGATTTGATATGGCTGTTGAAATGTAGATCTGAATCCATGATAACACAGAGATTTCTAGATTCTTTAGATTTGAGTGTCGTCAGCATAGCAATGGTAATCAATATTATTATTTAGCATGATTAGCCCTAGCGGGAGCATGTAAAGGTTGAATGAAGACGGCCCTGGGATTGAACCTTGGGGGACTCCACATGTCACGTTAGTTAGTTCAGATACATAGTTGCCAATGGAAACCAAATAATTCCTGTCTTGTAGGTATGACCTGAACCAACCTGTCCAAAAGTATTGAGTGGTCAACAGTGTCGAATGCAGCCCTGAGGTCTAATAGCATTAATATTGAAATTTTGCCGGAGTCAGTGTTAAGACGGATGTTATTTACAACTTTAATAAGAGCAGTCTCAGTGCTGTGAAGAGGTCGAAATCCTGACTGGAGGTTATCAGAGTCAGCCAGTTCGCTAGTTGAGGCCAGGAAATTATTAAGTTGCTGGAGGACAACTTTCTCAATGATTTTACTAAAACACGGTAGATTTGATATCGGTCTGTAGTTAGTGATAGAGGCATCTAGGCTCTGCTTTTTTAAAAGGGGTTTAATAACTGCAGTTTTCAAGGCTTTTGGAAAATTGCCTGCTTGGAGAGAACTGTTAACTATTTGCAGTACGTCTATTTCTAGGCAGCCAAAAACATTCTTAAAGAAGCTGGTAGGTAAGGCATCGAGGCAGCAGATGGATGGCTTAAGATGTGTCACCGTCTTCACAAGAGTTTTTAAATCTATGACATTAAATCGTGTCATCATTGCCACATTACTATTGTCTAAACAAGGTAGCGATCCAACATTTTAGTTTGAAGCGGAAATATTGATGTTGTGTCTAATGCCTTCAATGTTATCAGTAAAAAAGAATGCAAACTCGTTGCATTTTTGGGTGGAAAGGCGTTCTGGGGGTATTTGTGTTGGGGGATTGGTCAGTCTATCAACGGTTGCAAATAGGGTTTGTGCATTATTAGTGTTGCTGTTAATGATATGGAGAAAAGTTTGTTTTTTTTTTAGCACTTTTCAAGTTGTAGGTACAGAGGCTCTCTTTATAGATGTCATGGTGAACATGAAGTTTGTTTTTCGCCAGATGTGTTCAGCTTTCCGGCATTCTCTTTTCTGGGCTGTTACAGAAGCAACATTTCTCCAGGGTGCCTTTTGCTTACTTGAGATTATTTTAACATTAGCAGGTGCAATGACATCTATAACATTCACAATTTTGGAATTAAAGTTATCTATAAGATCATCAGTAGAACATGGGGAGGAAGGTGGTAACATGGAAATGTTGTTTTTAAAGAGTGCACAATAGTAGTCATTGATATACAGTTTTTTGATAGTATTTGATTTGATCTGTATGTCAGGAATAAAGGATATATCAAAAAAAACACTGAGGCTCTTTGTGATAATCAAGTCCAGGGTGTGCCCCTTGCAATGAGTAGCCCCTTTCAAGTGTTGAGACAGTTAAAATGTATCCAGAATAGCAAAGAGTTATTTCGCGCCCTTGTCATTCAAATCATCAGTATGAAAATTAAAGTCATCAGTTACAACTAGACAGTCAGAGTTAATGGAGATGCAAGAAAATAATTCAGTAAAGTCTCAAAGTTTGCTGAATATTTTGGTGGCCTGAAGATAATTAACAGGAGAACTCTGGGGGAACATTTCAGCACAAAGGTATTCAAAGGATGGGAAATCACCAAATGACATCTGTTTACCCTGAAATACATTTTTAAATATAACAGCAACCCCTCCACCTCTTTTTCCAGATCTACATACATCCAAGAAGTTAAAGTTGGGAGGAGCTGTCTCAATCTGAATAGTTGCACTGTTATTTTGTTCCAACCATGTTTCAGTTAAAAACATAAAATCAAGTTTAGAAGTGGTCATTAACTAAAAAATAAATAGAACAGGTAGCGATCTGTCACCCACAATAGAGCCTGTGTGATTTCTCTTCGGGTTAATAGCGCTAGTCCTGGCACAATATTCAAACCATCTATTTGCTTTGTGATAATTGGAAGTAGGTCTACTCTCATAATATGGAAGCTGTGTGTCTTCGGACACTACAAATAGGAACATTTCTACTGCATTCGGCACCAGCAAGGTGTTCATTTCTGACCCTGTCGGCAAATCTAAATAATCGATTATTCGCTCATACCACCCACTGATTATTCTATAATGAAAAATGTGAGTTGTTCACGACCCTAGTGCATAGACTGTATTGCGGCAGGTACGGTAGGATAAACAGGCTGTCCATTGTGTGGCTTGTAGTGCCGTTTCTGTAATAGGGCTTGATCAGAATGCACTACCCATATGTATCTATCTGAGTGGATCACATATTAGTCAAAATACTCGCAATTGGATTTACCCACTACTCGGGGAAAACTCACTACAATCACTTTCATATCAAAACAGCTAAGTTTACACTTTAGGTATCTCTAAAATTACTAAATACTTACAGATAGCTTTGTGCAAGTTCACTTCTGTGGTGGGGGATGGCTAGATAAAGTAGTCACGGCAGCAGCTGCAGAATCACCCAGGCCTCGTCCTTCGTGTCCTTCGGCAACTAAAATCGACTGTTCTCGACTTTAGTTGCTGTCGTGGTGACTCTCCCTCCATTAGAGCTCTCGATTTGGGCTCAAAGTCCTGTGATAAAGCGAACAAATACGAGCATTTTTGATTTTGCTCAACAGTTTGTTCAATGTAATTTTGGTTGTTTAAAGCCAGTAGCCACTGCCTTCCACAATCTCTAGCTGGATCCAGTAAATGGTGAAAGATGATTTCACTCTTACTGTCATGCCATGAAGAACAGCCGACTACTAATACGCATGTTGCCGGCATGGTTGGTTTGTGAATCGTGATAAATAAAAAGTGAATGAAAGCATCTAGAGTTGTCTTCTTATTTGATAACCAAATGGTGGGTGTGTCTTGGGACAGAGTTGATAGTTGGGCATGTCTTGGGAATGGCTCGGGAAGGGAGGGGGGAAAGTGGCTGATGGGTATTGTAGGAACATAAAATTAGCACTGTAGCAAGAGATACTGCTTTGTTGAGATACATTTCTCTGTTCATATTGTGCTATGGTTGAATACTCCATTACCATTACTCATAGGGCCAACATTGAGTATTGGATGCATTGGCTGCATCTGGGCTCTGAAGTCGAAGAAACATCCCTCCCCCATCCATACACACTTTTCCTACCCTACGTTAAATCTGACTTGAATGCTAGCAATTGTGTGTATGAGGCGATCTTGGCTGTCTATGTGTAATTAATGATAAATATGATGAAATGATAATCAATTAATTTTCGGTCCACTAATTAGCATTATAGACATAAACAGGGTACAACTGCAAACAATTAAAAAATAAAATGTTCACATGTTTTCAGCAATGACTTTCTAACATGTGTAATCTGTTTAAAAACAAATCTCAGAATTCTTTACACGGTCTTTAATAAAGCAAAATAGTTGAAGACCATAGTGAAAATATTTGAGTTAAAATGTTTAAAGTCTGAATGGAGTAAGCGTCACAGTATAAACATACAAATCAATTGTAATAATGTCAAACAGTTTAAACAAAGTTTAAAGGTCTCCTTCACCGGTAAACCGTTTTTACTTGCTGCTTTTGGAATATGATAGGTCACTCCTAGTTGCATATGCATGCTGCATGTGGAAAACGTTCTTCTACCCCCATTGCATGCATTAGCCAACGTAAGAACATAGACGGACGAGGAAGTCAGAAACGAGGAAGTGAGAAAAAGCCCAACAGTCTGACGTATGAATGTGTATGAATATTCATGACCTCGCCTACCTTGGCTTGAGACCGCCCTCAGGAAAACAGTATACGGCATTTCAGAATGTTTGTAAACAATAGGCGTCAAGATACTTCCGTTAATGATACTAAAGATAATGATACTAAATGATACTAAAGATAATGCTGCATCTCTCAGTTTCATTAAAAAAGTATTATGTCGCTATCATTTTCCGTTCCGGAGATAGATGCGAAAGAGTCCAGCAATACCCCGACTTCTTAAACAACATGTAACACACGTTAACCTGTAGGCTGCCTTAAACCTGGGTTTGCTCAGTGAGCACAACCGTAGAATAAACGTTTAACGTGTAGCCTATAGTCTAGCCGTAATGAATTCAATATGTACGACTTTATTCTCGTAATTAAATGAAAAAAAAATTCTTAATGTGGCCCTAATACTCCGTCGTAATATATTAATGAGACTTCCCATATTCGTTTGAATTAATGAGATGTCACGTAGCGCCCCGCAAGAAGAAAATCATTCATTCAAGCCATGTACTGTTTTCTCGATCGCTCTGCCCTGTCAAATGATATGGAGGGGTTTGTTTACTAGTTCTGCCATCGGAGAACGCTTCGTCTTTTGCCACCCGGAAGAACGTATATTGTTGTTGTGACGTCGTGGTGATTTGTCGTGTTGATAACATAGACATCTTATATCATGAATGTATCTAATGGATGTATATAGTAACATGTATAAGATGTCTATGGTTGATAACGCACTAGAGGGATCACTCGCCTCTGATTGGCTAACATCACTGTGACGGACAGTGCTGTTAGCCAATCAGAGGCAAGTAATTTAAATGTCATGAATATTCATGAGTAAGAGCCGAAAACCTCTCGTTCTTCCCCCCCACCACCTCCTCCAAACTAGAACAGCCTGAAACAGGCGCACCAGAGCATTTTTTTCACCAAAACCGGCTCACAGGGCATTCATTAATACTAGAGACCACTGCAAAATTAACGAAAAAACAATGAAATGAGACCTTTAAGAGTTAAACAAATAGCTAAACCATAGTCATAGTCTGAACCTAGGCCTAGTAGTATGGTGAAGTATTAGTATAATAAGTAGTAGAATGATACACAGTATATGTCCGATACATAAAAGTATTGCTATGATAAGTATTATCTTTAGTTTGATAATAATAAAGGTAAGACATCATTTGTGGATGTAACTTGGAAAGAGTGAAGTGTGTTATTGATGTTATTCCTTCACATCTAGTTTGTCAAATTTAGGTCAAAATAATACAGCTCATACTGTTGGAATCTGTGGAGACTCAGCTTTCATAGTGCATACTGTTTTTGTAGATAACATGACGTGAAAAATATTGTTTTTTAAAGGTCTCATTTCATCGTTTTTCCGTTAGGGTTATTTTGCAGTTATCTCTAGTATTAATGAATGCCCTGTGAGCCGGTTTTGGTGAAAAAAATGCTCTGGTGCGCCTGTTTCAGGCTGTTCTAGTTTGGAGGAGGTGGTGGGCGGGGAAGAAAGAGAGGTTTTCGGCTCTTACTCATGAATATTCATGACATTTAAATTACTTGCCTCTGATTGGCTAACAGCACTGTCCGTCACAATGATGTTAGCCAATCAGAGGCGAGTGATCCCTCTAGTGTGTTATCAACCATAGATATCTTATACATATGTTACTATATATACATCCATTAGATACATTCATGATATAAGATGTCTATGTTATCAACACGACAAATCACCACGACGTCACAACAACAATATACGTTCTTCCGGGTGGCAAAAGACGAAGCGTTCTCCGATGGCAGAACTAGTAAACAAACCCCTCCATATCATTTGATAGGGCAGAGCGATCGAGAAAACAGTACATGGCTTGAATGAATGATTTTCTTTTTGCGGGGCGCTATGTGACATCTTATTAATTCATACGGGTATGGGAAGTCTCATTAATATATTACGACAGAGTATTAGGGCCACATTAAGAATTTTTTTAAATTAAATTACTACAATAAAGTCGTAAATATTGAATTAATTACGAGAATAAAGTCGTCCATATTGAATTCATTAAGGCTACACTATAGGCCATACGTTAAACGTTTATTATACGGTTGTGCTCACTGAGCAAACCCAGGTTTAAGGTAGCCTACAGGTTAACGTGTGTTACATGTTGTTTCAGAAGTTGGGGTATTGCTGTACTCTTTCGCGTCTATCTCCGGAATGGAAAATGATAGCGATGTAAGACTTTTTTTTAATGAAACCGAGAGATGCAGCATTTAGAACATACAACTTCAGATCAACAACAATGTTTTTAACAATGTAACACTGTTTACAGTAGCCGGCTGGATAGCTCTCTTCCTGCCACCCGGAAGTATCTTGACGCCTATTGTTTACAAACATTCTGAAATGCAGTATACTGTTTTCCTGAGGGCGGTCTCAAGCCAAGGTAGGCGAGGTCATGAATATTCATACACATTCATACGTCAGACTGTTGGGCTTTTTCTCACTTCCACGTTTCTGACTTCCTCGTCCGTCTATGTTCTTACATTGGCTAATGCATGCAATGGGGGTAGAAGAACGTTTTCCACGTGCAGCATGCATATGCAACTAGGAGTGACCTATCATATTCCAAAAGGAGCAAGTAAAAACGGTTTACCAGTGAAGGAGACCTTTAAGCAGCATTAGCAATTAGAAACTAGCCTACCTCATTGTGTGAGACCACTGGAAATGAATGAAGAACCTAACCTCAAACCATAGCCTTGTTCCCAAAATATATAATTCAGACGACTATAATTGGACATGGTCATGCTCAGTCGAAGTGTGTACGATATATGAAAAATGTGTATGTCCAACATGTATGTCCCTTCAAGTATGTCACCAAAAAATGGTGTAAAAGACATTGCTGTTGTCAAGAAAGGGGAGAGTCTCCGTTGGAGCCCAAATAAACGTGAGTTAACATAAATGCCCTATACTCAACAAGTATTCCAGTCGATTCTTTTTTTTAATGCCAGTGAAACAAGAACCACCGTAACAGTTTAAGATTTACCTTGTGTTTCTAGGTGAAGTATTGACGTTTTTAGGCTCCACTGTGTCTGACATGTTTAGCTTTTGAAAATATGTTGCGATTCATACACCCGAGGTCAAAATTATTAGCCTCCCTCATGAAATTGAACAAAACTCTTGATTTCTTCATGGAAATGACCATTAACAACATGTGTTTGTTATTTTGGAAAACAATACATTACAGAGAAAATGTTAACTAAGTTTGATAAGGATTTTTTATTGATACAATGAGTTGAAACAAAAAAAGGCAAAAATGTGGCGTTCAAAATTATTAGCCCCCTGGCCATTAATAGTCAATAGCGTACCCTTTCTGAGCCACAACTGACAACAACCTCTTAGAATAGTTATTTACCAGGTTGGCACAGGTCTTCTGAGGGATTTTGGCCCATTCTTCCAGTGCAAATTGTACCAGCTGGTCCAAATTGCGTGGTTTCCGAGCATAGACATTCACTTTGAGAACCTGCCACAGATTCTCAATAGGATTGAGGTCTGGGCTCTGTGCAGGTCACTCCAGGACCTTGGTTTTGGTATCCTTAAGAAACTGTTGAACCAATTTTGATGTGTGTTTTGGGTCATTGTCTTGTTGGAAGACCCAGCGACGACCTAAGGATAGACTACAAGCAGACTTCTGCATATTATCCCTCAAAATTTCAACATAATTTTCTTTTTTCATGATGCCATGCACCCGAACAAGGCTCCCTGTGCCTGAGGCTGCAAAACAACCCCACAGCATTTATTTTTATTTTTTTTTAACCTTTATTTATTCAGGGTAGGTTCACTGAGAGCGAGGCTCTCTTTTACAGGAACGCCCTGATCACATTCACACTCACACTCACACCTGGAAGCTGCCCAGTACAACCACAGACTTTACTGCCAGCCACTGAGCAGCTCCACTGGAGCGGTTTGGGGTTAAGGGCCTTGCTCAAGGGCAACTCGGCAGCAGCACCCGGGAGGTGAACTGACACCTCCCCAGCCACCAGTCCACACTCCGTCCTGTGGTCCCTGCTGGACTTGAACTGGCGACCCTCCGGCTCCCAAGCCAAGTCTCTATGGACGGAGCTACTGCCGCCCCAGCATGATGCTCCCACCACCATATTTAACTGTGGGAACTGTGTTCTTAGGGTTGAGGGCCTCTCCCTTTCTTCGCCAAACATAAGCAACATTCATGTGCCCAAACAGTTCCAGTTTAGTCTCATCAGACCAAAGCACAGACATCCAAAACTCTTCTTTACCTTTCAAATGTTCATGGGCAAACCTCAGTCTGGCTTGGATGTGCCGTTTTTTGAGTAAAGGGGTTCTTCTTGGACGATGGCCCTGAAGCCCACCATGATGGAGAGCTCTCTCAACTGTGCTCCTTGACACATCAACTCCAGAAGAGGCCAGGTCTGCAACAATCATCTTCGCAGTTGTCCGGGGGTTCTTGCTGACATCTCTGACTAGTTTCCTCTCAAGAGATCTTGATATCTTTCTCTTACGACCACGCCCAGGTTGGCTTGTCACAGAGTTTGTGTTATTGTACTTTGCAATGATGCAACGTACGGTTGTTCTCGGGACAGTGAAGCATTTTGAAATAGTACTATAGCCTTGCCCCTTACCGTGGGCCTCCACAATTTTTTTTCTGAGGTCAAGGCTTAGTTCTTTGGTCTTAGGCATGGTGGCTGAAGCAATTCCCCCTCAATGATGTGTTCAAGTGCCCTGTTCCTTGCACTCCTTTTATGCTGAATGTTCAGGTGTTCTTAATTAGCCAATTGACTGCACAGGTGTTGTTTGAAAGCTGATTGGTTAATTAGGTGTGTTTTGAAAGCAGTAACTCACATTTTAATGACCATTTCATCAAGGGGGCTAATATTTTTGACCACCCAATTTTTCACTATAGTTGATATAAAGCAAGCCTAAAATATTATTTTATATTCCAAAATGTACCAAAAGCTACTAAAAGCACTGGTGAATGTTTGATAATATCAAGTTTTATCAGTGCTGCAAATATTGGGAAGTATTTGAGGAAAATGTTCCATCATTCCAGGGGGGCTAATAATTTTGACCTCGACTGTATAAAGAGCAAAATGTGATGTTTCGTTAAATGTTTGAACAAAGTTTAAAGGTTAAAAATTGACCGAGTTGTGAGGTCTGAAGTAGTTGAAGTCTCAGACTGACTTCCATTATAAATTGTATGTTTAAAAGTTGAAGAAAAGTAACATTGTACAACTCCAAGCCAAGATGAACACTTTAAAGTTTTAATGGAGTCTCTAGGTGAAATTGTGGGAGGATATGTGCTAAAGTTTGTAGAGAATAACAAAGAAATAATAAAACCTATGAAGAACATAAGCTGAGCGCTGCCTAGCATCACTCACCTAATTAGTTCTGTAATACTTTTGTCTATGCACGACTGGTCTTTCAATATGCTTATTTATGTCCAGGCCAATGTAGAAATCACAGGAAAAGACCAGATAAGCATTGCTATCTTCTAACTAATCTCACGCTGAGAGGCAGGCAGGGCGAGCAGTGGTGGTTTGCACCTCTTATCACAGTTTTGACGACACCCCAGGCCACCGCTCAAATACCTCACACCAATTAGCACTTTCCTAGAGCGCTGTTTTGTATGGTGTGTTCTGTAAACACACACATGCACGCACATATGAGAGGCCGTTTAGGCCACATTTCATACTTAACTTCTCTCCACACTATCATACTCTCTCTCACATACCATCATACTGTGGCAGTCGCCAAGAAGTACACGGAGTCAGGCTAGTTCAACTGTAGCTCCTGCGTCCCATACACCGCACGACTGCAGGAGGCTACCTTTATTCAACAACGAACGTACAAGGAAACCAGCACACCCAACGAACCAACATGTCACTTCCGGTGACGGTGGCGGCAACGATACACACACATTAACATTAAACAACACACAACCAAATAACGGCCCAAACCCATTAACCCCACTTAACCTAATAACAAAACAATGACGACAAAAACCCTTTCTAGTCAACTGACCTCACCAACTCCCAGGATCCCCTGCGCGACCCCGGAGGAGTCGCCACACAGCTCCCACCTGAGGGGTCAGTCGTCCCCGACGACCCCATCACCAGATACATAGTCCCTCAAGTGTCCAGGGGCCCGGCGCCGCCGGTTAGGCCGCTGAACCCTCCCAGGGGCGGCAACTGCAGGGCCAACGGCCCCGTCCGGGGAGCCGGCAGGGACAGGGGAGCCACCCGGGGAACCATGACGAGTTCCGCCTCCCTCGCCATCAACAACCGGGGCAAGGGCGCTGTACGGCGAGAGTCTGTCCTGGTGCAACACCACCACACGCCCCCGGGTGCCCAGCATCCGCAGGCGGTACACCACCTCAGACACTCTGTCGAGGATTTCCCCAGGCCCCTGCCAGTGGCTCCGCAGTTTGGGGCAGACCCCTTTCTTTCAGATGGGCAGTACACCCACACCCTGTCCCCGGGTGTGAACGCTCGTCCCCGGCAGTGAGTGTCATAGCCCCTCTTCTGCCTCACCCCTGAGGCAGCCTGAGCCTGGCGGGTGTAGTCATGGACCACCAGCAGGCGATCCCTCAGCCTGCGGAAATAGTCCATAGCTGCACCCCCAGCGATCTTGGGCGGGGACCCGAACACCAAGTCCACCGGTGTCCGGAGCTCCCGCCCAAACATGAGGGCAGCCGGCGTGTAGTGACTGGACTCCTGCACTGCAGTCCGATAGGACCACAGGACCAGGGGCAGGTGGCGGTCCCAGTCCCGCTGGTGCTGGCTGGTGAGGATGGCGAGCTGGGTGGCCAGGGTGCGGTTAAACCGCTCCACCAACCCGTCACTCTGGGGATGGAGCGGCGTCGTCCTTGTCTTGTGCACCCCCAGCCGCCGGCAGACCTCCCCAAAGACCTGGGACTCAAAGTTCCGCCCCTGGTCGCTGTGGAGCTCGGCAGGGACCCTGAAACGGGCAAACATCTCCTCCACCAGCCTCTCCGCGGTGGTGGCGGCGCTCTGATCCGGCACCGCATACGCCTCAAGCCATTTGGTGAAGTAGTCCATGGCCACGAGGACGTAGCGGTTGCCGGAGTCGGTGACTGGAAACGGCCCCAGGACGTCGACCCCCACCCGTTCCATCGGTGCTCCCACCAGGTACTGCTGGAGCGGGGCGTGGGAACGCTGGGCAGGCCCTTTCTGCGCCATACAGGTGTCGCAGCAGTGGACGTGCAGCTCAATGTCCCGTCGACAGCCCGGCCAGTAGAACCACCCCCGCAGGCGATGCAGGGTCTTGGCGTTCCCGTAGTGCCCCGCTCCCACCGAGCCATGGACCAGCTGCAGCACCTGGGGACGAAGCACACGGCGCACCAACAGCTGTTGAATGTCGCCCTTACCCCTAGGGTCTTGCCAGCTGCGGTAGACCACCCCGTCGTGGAGCCGGAAGCATCCCCACTGGGAGTGGTAGGCCTTCACCTCAGGCCCTCGTGCCAACACCTCCAGCCAGCTGGGGCGCTGCCCTGCCTCCAACCAGTCCTTCACCAACGCCAGGGTCTCGTCGGCCCGCTGCTGCCCCTCCGCCTCACCGATGGTCTGGTCAGCCTCGGTGGTCTGGAGAGCCGCCACCATCGGAGACTCGTGGGCCCGCTCCTCCTGCCGCAGACAGTAGCGACACTCCAGGACTGCACAGGGCCGTCGGGAGAGTGCATCGGCGTTGCTGTGGAGACGCCCCGCCCGATGCTGGATCTCGAAGTCATACCCCTGCAAAACCTCCAGCCATCGAGCCACCTGGCCCTCAGGGTTCTTAAAACTGAGGAGCCATGTGAGGGACGCATGGTCGGTGCGGATCATGAAGCGCTTGCCATGCAGGTATGGCCTGAAATGCCGCACGCCCAGGACCACAGCCAACAGCTCCCGTCGGGTCATGCAGTAATTGCGCTCCGCCCGACAGAGTGCGGCTGAAGTAGGCCACGGGACGTTCCCCTTCTCCCACCCCCTGGGAGAGGACCGCACCGACCCCCACGTTACTGGCATCTGTGGCGATGATGAAAGGGCGACCAGCGTCGGGGTAAGCCAGGACCGGGGCCTCGGTGAGTACCGCCTGGAGTCGGGGGAAGGCCATGGCGCAGGCGTTGTCCCAGACATACGGCCGGCCTGCCTCGGTTAAGCGGTGGAGGCGACTGGCGATCGTGGCAAAGTCCTGGACGAACCGGCGGTAGTACCCCGCCAGGCCCAGAAAACTCTGCAGTTCACTGGCGTTGGTGGGGGTCGGCCAGTCCCGGACCGCTGCCGCCTTGGCCGGGTTAGTGGCCACGCCATGCTCATTCACCACGTGCCCCAAGAACAACGTTTCCCTGGCCAGCAGGGAACATTTTGCAGGGTTCAGCCGCAACCCGGCGGATGGCCTCAAAAACCTCCTGCAGGTTCGCCAGCGCCCCGCCAAAAGTGCGGGCGTGCACCAACAAGTCATCTAGGTACACGACACAACGACTCCGGGGGATGCTCGCCAGCACCCTCTCCATCATCCTTTCGAACGTCGCCGGCGCGTTGCATAGTCCGAACGGCATAACGCGAAACTGCCACAGCCCCTGCCCGATGGTGAACAGTCTTAGGTCTGGCCTCGTGCACCAACTCCACCTGCCAGTAGCCGCTACACAGGTCCAGGGAGCCGAACCAGCTAGACCCCCCGATGTAGTCCAGGGCATTGTCGATCCGTGGAAGCGGGTATGAGTCCTTCCGAGTGACCTCGTTGAGGCGCCGGTAGTCCACGCAGGATGAGGGCTCGATCACTCCCCCGGCAGCCATCTCGCGGACCCTGTCCTCCGCCGCCTGGCGTTTGGCCAGTGCTAATCGGTGGGGCCGCAGGCGGATGGGCAGAGCCGGTGTCGATGGCATGCTGCACCAGCCCTGTCCGCCTGCAGTCCTCATCCCGAGCCGCGAAAATGTCCCCGTACTCCTCGAGTAACAGCCTCAGCTGTCGACTCTGTACATCGACGCTGTACGCCGAGGCCAGCTCCACTGCACAGCCAAAGCGCATTGACGGCCTCGGCGGTCTCGGGGGAAGGAAAAGCGGCAGACACAGGGCCGCGGGGAATGCAGGGACTGGGCAGAGGCTCCCGGGGCATAACCTGGCGACTATTCCGCTGGCCGCCAGAGCCCCCGTGCTCTCCCCGTCCGGGCTGGAGCGCCACAGTCCCCGCGCCGACGGTGATGGTTGCTCCAGCCATGTCCACCTTGGCACCCCAACGGGTCATCAGGTCCAGGCCGATGATGCATGAGTCCCGGATGTCGGCGAGCCAAAACTCATGCATCACCTCCCAGTCACCCACCCGGACGGCCAGCCGCTTCCTCCCCCTCATTCCGGTCTCCTGTCCTGTCACGGTCGTCAGGCGGATGCTGGTTGCCGTCCACCCCCCCGAGAGTGTGCCGGTGGTGCCCGGAAAAACGCCTGGACGCACCAGGGAGATGGTCGACCCAGTGTCCACCAAGGCTGCAGCGGAGGTAAAGGCCCCTGGCGTGGCCCGGGCCGCCAACCAGAGCGCACCAACCGTGGAGAGGGGTAGGAATCCGGAGTGGCAGTCCCCTCACTGGGCCGCTCCACCGTAGTTTTCCGCCGGATGAGATGGTCTAGCCCGTGGTGTCGGTGCCGGGCAGTCACGGGCCAGATGGCCTGGCTCACCGCACCGGAAACAGCGCCGGTCAGCTCCGGACCCACGTCGGTCGTCGGGTGGTGTTTGCTGTGGTGGATGCTGTCGGGGACGCTGGGGCGAAGTCCAGGCCTGGAAACACTCCTCCCCGTCCTCGTCCCGCTTGTAGTCCGCCTGCCGGACGTGAGGTCGGATAACTCCCACTCCGCCCGTTCCGCCACGTCGAGAGCCACCTCGAGGTTTGGGGGCCCGGTGAGGCGGACGTGCTGTCCCAGCCGCGGCGGGGCAAGTCCCTGAAGGAACGAATGAAGGGCTAGTTCCTCCCTAGCCGCAGCAGGGAAGTCGGGGTAGCCCAGCTGGGCGTACAGCTGTACATCCGCTGCGTAGCCGTTCCCCCTCCTGGCGGCGGCGGCTTGTCAGCAACTCCTGGCTGTGGTTCACGACCGCCCGCTGCCCGAAACGCCTCTCCAAGGCCCGGGTCAGGGCCCAGAGGTCCCGTTGGTCTGCTGGGGCCAGGTCCAGCAGAACCTGCACCGCCGTTCCCTCCAATGCTAGGGCAAGCTGGGCGGCGGACTTGTCCATACTCCAGCCGTAGTATCGCGTGGCGATCCTAAACTGCGCCAGGTAAGGCTCCAGTGGCGTCGCCCTGGAAAATTTGGGCAGCCTGGCCACCAAGTGGCGGTCGACCACCGGCGAACCTGTGACACCGCCGACGGCCGCTGGGTGGTATTGCGCCGCTGTCGCGCCGGGCCATTCCTCCGTGTCTTCCTCTTTTGGACGCGCCATGGGCAATCCCCACTCGGGAAAGCTTTTCCTTCTCCATTTCACTTTATACACTTTATACATTAGTGACATGGTGGTTGCATTTGCTTGAGACCAGGTGGTCAAGCAATATGAGATGTGTGTTAAAATCATAGAATGAAAATAAAGTATAGCTGCCTCTGTAGTCATCTGATTTCTAATCAGCTTAAAATTGAAGAGATTCCTTTTAACTCTTCCATTGACTTTTTTAATATGTTTTTTAAAAGTTAGATTTGAGTCGACAATGACCCCTAATTATTTAAAATCATCTACTACTTGGAGTTTTTGACCCTTGACAACTATGTCAGGCTGTTGCGTAGTACTTTTTCATGAAGAAAAGTACATGCAAACTGTTTTTGAGGTGTTTAATGTTAGACGAGTAATCCAGCCAGTTGACTATTTTGTTCATTGCTCCTGTGAGTTTGTATGCCGCTTGTTGTTTTGTCTTTGCATGACCATAGATAACTGTGTCATCGGCATACATTTGGATGTTGATGCCTGGGCATACTGATGGAAGATCATTAATATATATACTGAACAATAGTGGGCCTAGGATTGAACCTTGAGGCACCCCTATTGAACAGATATTTTCTTTCGAAAATGTGCCATTAATTTTAGTGCAATTCTTCCTTCTCATCAAGTATGATGTAAACCACTTGATTGTGTCAGCTGAGATGTTATGAGTGGACAGTTTAGAAATTAAAACATTGTGGTTTACGGTGTCAAAGGCTTTTTTCAGATCTAGAAATATTGCTCCAACCACTCCCCCATTGTCTAAATTGGATTTCAGTTCTTCCACAAAGTAGCATAAAGCGGTATCCGTAGAGTGATTTGATCTGAACCCAAATTGCATTGCATGCAATGGACTATGACATGCATTGAGATGGGCAGTGAGTTGGTTTGTTACAACCCTCTCAACTACCTTGGATATAATTGGGAGTATACTTATGGGCCTGTAATTTGCCACATCAGCAGGGTCCCCAGCCTTGAATATAGGTGTTATCACAGCTGTTTTCCAAACATCAGGAAACAGACACTCATTAATTGACAAGTTGACCAGGTGTGTGATGGGTGTGCATAGTGCTTTGGCATTACACTTGAAGAGGGAGGAATCTAGTCCATGAACATCCTGAGCCTTAGAGCCTTTGAGATTGGTCAAAATTTTGGTTATCTCTTCTTCATTTGTCTCTTTAAAACTAAAAACTGGGTATTCGTAGTTAGGTGGAGTAATGAGCATGGTTCTATGACCAAAAGTTGTTGCTAACTGCTCAACGGACTCCTTAAAAAAAGTATTAAAAGCCAATGCTATGTCATTGTTATCTCTAGAGATACTTCCATTAATGCTTAACTCTAAAGGCTGGTTTCCTTTCCCTACTTTCTTCGACATTGTATTTAGGTGTTTCCATATTCAGTGTTTCCCCTAGGTTTTTTTGTTGGCGGGGTGGTATCGGGGGGGGGGGGGGGGGGGGTGCGCTCGGCGGTGCGCTCGGCGGCACGCTTGGCGGCTCGTCCGGCTCAAAATGTTTTACATTGAAAATTTACATTCAGTGACTCCTTAAACCTCAAGGTAATGAATAGAACAATTTAATTTAATTAAGACACAACAGAACAACATTAACAAAACAGAAACACTCAAACACTTCATTGAAGGGCTGGGCTGTGCGGGCTGAGCTGGACAGGACAGGTTAGGTAGAGGCTGGGAAGGGAAGGGCCTGCTTGGGCTGGACTGGGCTAGGCTTAATGGCACATTGTGCAGCTGTTGTCAGAGCACTTGATTTTCCTTGGCTTTCTGAAAAAGATTTTGAGAGCCTCCTCGTAGGGGAACTCTTGCACTGATGGGCCACTGATTGAAATTCTCATGCACGCCTCAAGATGCTCCCCCTGCAGTCTGTTGCGGAGGTCTGTCTTCACCTGCAAGCAGCAGATGAAAAATACATTACAAATGTATTTTGGCAAACAATCAATGTAAGTGCACACTGTCCTAAATAAACTAAACTTAATTTTACATAATGAGTTGTTTGTTTTTAAATTTAGTAGTAGTCAGAAAGTAAAGGATTCTTACCCTGTTCATGGTGGAGAAATCCCTCTCGCAGTTCACACTGCTGAGGGGTACAGTCAGTGCTATTGCAGCTAGCTTGCACAGGTTGGGGTACAACACTCCAAACTCCTCGTATTTTGAGGTGAGGTCATTCATGATGCCCAGCTGTGTCTTATCCTGAAATCATAAGGTAAGGCATAAGATTACAACATGTGGTTTCATGTTTGTGGACCCAAGCTGAAAGAACAAGCCTAATAAAAAAATAACTTGATGTGATACCTTGAGTGCACCAGAGACCACATGTTCTCTGAAGGACATCCACTCCTCCACTGCAATGCTGGCATCCACCGAGGGGAAGTGTTCTGCCAGGGTCCTGAGGTGACCATGTGCAGCCTCATGGTCAGGTGATGTTGCTGCCTGTGGCCCGAGAGCACTGAATGATCCAAAGACCTCCAGGTTAGGGAACCGCTCCTCCAACCCACGAATGAGCCCATTCAGGTAGGGGTCCATCACCTGATAAAGCAGGAAGGAATCAAAAAATTTAAACAGAAAAACATCATCAGCGCTTTTAATATATGGCCTGCATACTCATACCTACAACAGAATCACAGCCGTGCAGTATAACATCATTTTCTCATGTGTGTGATATAGATTATTCTTACCTCTGAGCGGAACCTCCTCCAGAAGTGCTCCCTGTCCCCACCCTCTGGTTGGCCCCTTCTGCCCCTCTCCTGTTCCACAGAGATCGAGAACTGACCCAAGCCAGCTGGGTCGTCCAGGCTTTGGTTGAGCCTGGACAAATGTGACCCTGGTGCTTGCTGATCACCAGCATCTTTGATGTGGCCGATGATGGCCAGTGTGACTGGAACCTGAAACATTTCAAATCATATTTTAAAATCAGAACGTGTTACAATTCAATACATTAAAAATATATTTGCTATTTAAAATAGCACAGAATTTACCTGCTCCTTGATCGCCAGGAAGTTCAAATCTTCCTTCTGAAAGATTTTTGACAGGCGTGATAGGTGTGGCAGAACATCTGCCTGCAGATGAAGTGCAGCAATAAACCGGTACGTGGCGAGAAAGGAGTAGAGGCCTTTGGCCGCAGCACATTTCCTCACTTCCACTTCCTCTGCCAGTACATTCAGAACTGCACTTATGTTCTTCTGCAGGTTCTGAATGGCTAGGTGCTGTGAGAGCCATCTGGTGTCCTTCACCTCCTTGACAATGAAATAGAGAACAGTTTAACTGATTAAGTTAACTGATACAGTGAATAATATGCAAACAGACTAGATAGGAGATCATTCACATTTCTCACCTTGACTTTAAAGTCAGTGATGCCAAGCACGGCTGCAGCAGCTGACAAAGCCGCAGAGCGGTTTGCACTATTGCGAAAGTACAAATGCAGCTGCTGCAGGTGCTCCTTGAAGGTCTTCATGTATGGGACCTTGTCAGCAGCGTCTTTGCACGCCAGTGCCAGCCGATGGGCAGCACAATGGGTGCAGAGCAGCCCTGGCCAGATCTCAGACAGCTGCTTGGCCACTCCGTTTATTCGGCCTATAAGGAGTAAAAAAAATTATTATGATGGCAGGGAGAGGTGAGCCTCCTTAGATATTGATAATCACTTAGCTACCTGTCATCACTGCAGCACCGTCAGTCCCAAGACCACAGATGAGGTGTGGAGGGATCTCCTTCTTTTCCACCACCTCTCTAACAGCGCCTACAATGCTGTCCGCCTTGCCATCCTGAATAGGCACCAGGGCAAGGAAGTGACAGCAGAGTTTGCCCTCTTGGTCCAGATATCTACCACACAATACATTAATAAAGAAAATAAACATTCAATATGTAGATTCCAGTAGATTTCCAACAATATTCTGCTTAAACATTTACATACCTGACATGGATGTCAAGCTGCCTAAGTACAGAGACATCTGTGCTTTCATCGAGTTCCAGTCCAACTGCTTGGGAAGTCCTAATCGCCTGCAGGATAGGCCTCTCAATGACAGCTGCAAGTATATCCAGCATGTCATCTATGATCCTGTGCGATCTATAATTGGTGTTCTGGCCAATCTGAAAAGCATGCAAACATGACAAAGCAATTCACAACAATTCAAGGAAAGGGAGACACTCAAAGGAGAGGTGTTGACTAAAATCATAGTTAAATTTACCCCTAAGATGAACCATCTACCATTCTGGACAAGCAAATCAGCAAAGTAGTATGCTGTTCAAAATACTTGCCTTCAACTTTTCAAAATACTGGCAACCAAGCAGCTGGGCCAGATCAAGCAGGGCCGAATAGTTGGTATGGTGGGCGATTTCATGTTTAACCAGCCAATATAAGCATTTGAAACCGCCTATTACAGCCTCATGTTCCAGGGACACCAATGGATCAAAGGCAGCAACAACAGTGTTGCCTGGAATGGATATGTTAAAATGTTTAAACATTTAAAAACAACCTCTTTACAAAAATAACAATAATATATAATACAATATAATATAATATAATAATTATACATGTAAATCATAGGCTACCTTTCATCAGCTCAACATGCCGTTTCAAGGCCTCTCTGTGTGTCTCGGAATTTGCATGTCTGTCCAGCTTGTCCTTCCTGTATGACACACATGGGGCCTCAATGAATGGCCGTGTCTGGGTACCCCTCTTCACAGATTTTTTGTGAGTCCGGCAGATCCTACAGAACATTCCTGAAATATAAAATATAAAATATTTATATATATATATATATTATAATCTATTAAAAAATGTAGCCATCAATACAAGGCCAGCTGATTTGCTATCTTGCAAGGATCATATAAACTGGCTTACATAACAATAATAACAGCTGTTATCCAAGCCAGCCGTAGTAAGTAACTCACTTCTGGTCATTTTCACAAAAATAAAACACCCGTTGTCTTTTATTGTGATACGCATCTAGATACATGGTCACGATACGATTCAAGAAAAGATACATGTTAATAGCAAACGATTCGGTACGATTCGATTCGATACGATTCGATACGATTCGATGCGGTTCAATAATCAAAAGCATTCTGAAAGTTATTTTCATTGTGCACATTCACTTTATAATTGTGCACATTTTACATTATCAATTATCATTGCAATGGTTGTCAATAAGACAAACAACTTGATGTAGGGATGGGGATCGTTAATATTTATTGATATCGATAATAGAAAAAGCTAATAGAAAAAGTATCGATAGTGGTATCGTTTAACGGCAAGGACCAAGCAGTCCTGGACCAGAAAGGAGACATGAACACTTTTAATAAAAGTATTTAACCGTATAACTGCACACAACTTTATTTAAAAGCAATCAAATGGAAAACATGTGTGTTTGTATTGTGGTGTCCGGTGCGCGTGGACGCGCGGCTCCTCCGGCGGAGCGGTTCATGTTAATAGCGGAGTCCGGGAGGGTTCACCTTCACGGCGTAGTTACGAGGGATGTGCGACTATCGTCTTAAAAAATACTAAAGTGTTTTTTAAAGTTAGAAAGATATTAGATATTCAACCGATATTCACGCTCCGAATTACAGCGATCAGACACAGGGAACTAAGCCGCGATCACCGGTATGAGTCCCGTGTGTCTAGCGGTGTCTAGCGGTCTACCTGCCCCCCCGTCGGTCGTAGGTCCGGGGTGGACTGTCAAGTCAGAAACGTTTGCAAATGCGAACCGATTCCTTACTTTTACATCGAAACAATAACCGATTAATGTCATGTCAATTTCGATACGAGGCTTCACGTATCGATGTCGTCGTATTTTACAGGTTATGAATGAATATCGATACGTATCGGTTAATCGTTACACCCCTAAAGCGCGCACATCAATGTCAAAAGCACACACACTGACTATAGGGATAATTTTTTAATCTAGCTGCAAACTAATGTAACAGCCCTAATTGTAAGGTTATTATTAGAAACTCACCTAAATCCGTTTTGTAGAGCCAAGCCTTGTACTTGGGGTCTGCACCCCAATCTGGGTCCCATCCAGATGTGCGGTGTTTTTCGGTCTTCCCTCCACCTGCCATCCCATCCTCTCTCTCCACACCTTGTTCCGCCCTCTCACCATCGTTCTCCGAGGTTGATGCAGTAGCAGGTGTTTTCTTAAAGAAATATGTAATTGATCCCTGTTTGGGATCATCGGCCTTCCTCTTTGACATGTCGACTTAGCAATGATGCTCTTTGGCGCGGTTGTCACTCTTCGCGCTTTTTGATTTAGCATCATATCTCTCGTACGCGATGGGGGGAGGGGGGCGGGGCGGGGGGTGTTTTGCGCCTAGATTTTTCACGTCTTTTTTTTTTTTTTTTTTCCCCACATTTTCAAGGGGGGCGGGGGCCCGCGTTGGCGGGGCGGGCCGCCCCGCCAACAGAATGGTAGGGGAAACACTGCATATTTGTTGGCCATTACCTCTGGCCTGATTGATGAGATCAATGAAAAAGTTTGCTTTAGCATATTTACATATAGAGCATATTTACTACTTTATTTCTCAGTCCTTTAAATATCCTATAGTCATTGCCCAATTGACTTTTTAGGGCAGTTTTAAGTGCATGGTCTATTTTCCTCATTAGGCTCCATAATTCCTCATTTAGCCATGGTAAATTAGATTTTTTACGTCCATTTACACACTTCTTGATAAATGTATCTTTCACACCTGTAATATTTTTTAAGAAAAGTGTGCACTTATCATCAAGGTCTATATTATCACATGAGAAGTCAGTCCAGTCTAATAATTTTAACTGTTCCTCAACCAGTGGCATATCCTTCTTTGGTATTCTGTAGGACACCTTTTTATTATCATGTTTGTAAAGAAACCTTTTCTTAGTTAATTTTCGACATATCAACACTAGATTATGGTCTGAGATGCCTGTGACAAAGTTGTATGATTTAGTGATTCTCTCTGGTTTGTTACAGAATATCAAATCAATCTGTGTATTTGAACAACGTGTAATTCTAGTTGGGCCATTAACCATTTGAGAGAGATCATGTTTGCCAGTGATATCTTTAAGTTTTTTCCTATCTGATTTGCTAGACCAGTTAATATTGAAATCATCAACTACCATGAGTTCCTTCCCGGTGTTTTCAAACTTTGATAAGAGTGCTTTAAATTCATCATAGAAAGTGTTATCTGATGAGGGTGGTCGATATAGGCAGGTAATTATGAATGACATATTTTCTGACAACGATAGTGATACAGCAATGCATTCAAAGTCAGCTCGTATCTAGTGCTTCGAAAGCAGTCCTTAATATATAGTAGCAGGCCGCCGCCTCTTCCAGTCTGTCTGTCTTGCCTAAAAACATTATATCCTGATATGGCATACACAGATTCCGGTGAATTTGACGTTAACCATGTTTCGGATAGACATAAAAAATCCAGATTTGAGTCTGATAAGAGTTTGTCGATTTCATCGGTCTTGGAAGTGATACTCCGAACATTCAGATGCCCTCCTAATAGACCCGTGGGTTTAGCTCGAGGATTCCACAGGATCTTCGCATGATTTACAGTTTGAATAGAAAGACAGTCATGTCTTTGCTGCAACTTCGGATGGAAAATATTGCAAGATCCTACCAGTTTCGTTTGTATGTTTCGTGCCTCTTGATCCGGAGAAGATACATCCACTCGAGTAGGCCCAGGGTTGCGGTGAACATCCCCAGCAAGGAGTAGCATGAAGGCCAGGTAGGCAGACAAATGTTTGTATTGGTGATATCGCTTCCATCTGCGACTTGCTCTCATCGATTTTGTTGACGTTATGACTACACATTTGTTAAAAGCTGAGTAAATTATATGATGGCCAAAAGATACCGACGCAGCCGTGCAGGTGGTAGATAGGCCTACGTCTTGGCATTGTTGTGGACAACAGCAGGCACAAACCGATAGTATCAGCAGTGCAACAATGTAAACACCAAGAGTCATTAATCCACGGCTCATGCTTGATTTTGCCGGGGATGAGTTTAAGTTTTAAAAGTAGCTCACTCCAGCCGGAGGAGTTGGGTCGGGATTAGATAAAATCGTTAAGATTTGTTGAAGGCTACGCAGCTCCTGTCTGCTACGTCAGTCTGAGTCATATTAAGTGGGCTCTCTAATAAGCTTTGGGTAACTACAGAGATCATGATTGCTACTAATAACAATAAATCAGCTTTTAAAAATGGTGACACGGATGAGATTAAATCAGTACATAAAGAACTAAAACAGGTTATCAGACAGGGGAAGTGGAATTACAAAGATAAAAATGAGGGCAAACTACAGCAGAGTGACACCAGAAGTTTGTGGAATGGCATGAAGCTAATCACAGGTTATGGCCCTACCACTGCTAGGTCACAGGAAGGGGCTGATGTGATGATGAGGCTAACCACTTCTTTGCCAGGTTTGACGCACATCATTTCTCTGCTGAGCTTGAATCAGTCCGTTCCACACTCTCCCTAAGGGGGTCTAATGGTAACCCCATTAACAGTCACCTCTGACGAGGTCTGCTCCCAGCTAAGGGGGCTCAGGGCAAATAGGGCACCTGGCCTGTTTGAACGTCCTGAGATCTGTTGTGTAGGACAAGATGTTGATATCCCTATAACATACATGAGGCACCAATGAGACTCTGTGGGAAGGTCAAGTGAGTGATGGTATAGACCTTGACAAGGGTTGTGAAGGCAGCTGGGACCTTGAAGTAGTCGAAGGCTATCCACAGAAGGTTGTGAGGGACTGAGCCAAAGGCGTTAGCAAGATCCAGGAAAACCACGTGAAGATCTGTTCCCTCTTCCTTGGCGACCTGGATCTGGTGCCAGATGACACTGGCATGTTCCACACAACCAGAGAAGCCTGAGATGCCTGCCTTCTGTATTGACATGTCAATCAGGTTGTTTCTTTGCAGGTATCCTGCCAGCCTGTGAGCGACTACGCTGAAGAAGATTTTTCCCTCTACATTTAGAAGGCTGATCTGGCGGAATTGGCAGTTCTGATGAGTCCTTTTCCTTGGGAATAAGGATCCCTCGGCTCTCCGCCAGGACGTTGGTATCTCCTTCTTTTGCCACACGACCCTCATCAGCTTCCAGAGAAATCACAGGACATGTGGTGCGTTTTTGTAGTGCTCCGTTGGGGACTGGAGCTGATGCGGCCCTTGCTCTACGCACAGACTTGTCTACTTTGCTCCATCTGGGTGGGCTGATGTATAGTTGGTGCTCTGGTGGATTGACTGGTGGCATTTCGGGTGGGAGCATAAGCTCTTCATGGCTTCGGTCATCTGTGCAGGACTTTCTCAGATGTTCTTCCAAGTCGGCCTTTGACACTGAGAGACTTCTGCTCTTCTCCTTTGTGAAGATGCTCTTCACAAATTTGAAGGGATCTTTGTAGAAGCGTGATCTTGTTTGCTCCTTCCTTCTGCGCTTCCTTAGTAGGTTTTCAGCTCTCCTCAAGCCTGCTCTGGATCTCTCCCTGCAGCAGGTTTATGCCCTCCTTCTCCTCCTCTGTGGCCTTCCTCCACTGCTTCTTCAGCTGCCTCCTCTCCTTGACCAGGCGATCTATTTCTGTCTGCCTTCTGGACTTCCTGGGAATTGACGGAGTAGATTGTTTGCCTTCGACCACTCCGAACCATTCCACGCCATAAGCATAGATTAGATCGCCCATTCTCTCCAATTTCTTCATGGTGGTGCCGCTGATCCCTTCTAGGATGTTGCAGAGATCAGTGTTGACCTCCTTCCACAGTGTCTTATCGCAGGATTTTGGCCACTTGATTAATGGCCTTCGCCCCTGGATCTTCTTTTCCGCTGCTGGGCGTAATGGGTTGGGTTCGGGTTGCTCTCCCTTGCCTAGGTCTTCCTCCTCTGGGACAGGGGTGTTGATGTCCTGCAGGCTGTGGATTCTGTCCTGCTGCTGAACTTCAGTCGACTGAGTCGACCTGCTTCTCAAAAAGTAGCTGTCAATGCGATGATATCTGAACACAAGAGTATTGGCCAATACGGCACATGCTTTTTAGGGAGGCCCGTGCGTAATTGGGCACTGAGCCAGGACGGTCAGAAATGTAGCAGCACCCCAAGTCAATGCTATAGCCACACAGTCCATTTATATTTGCAAGTTTTACTGACAAGCATAAGCTGTTGAAAATCAGACATACAAGACCATGGTATGAAAAAAATTCAACTTCCTATCAGCATTTAAACATACATTAAACAGTACAAAAATACATTAATTAAACAGTGCGTAAATATTCATATTTACCTCTCATAGTGGTTAAAACAACACAAAACACTAGAATGTGTGTGTTCACATCATAACATGACACCAAGTGTAACAATATTTCATCCAATATCTCTTTTTGTTTTCAAGGTAAGACTAAAACCTCTCAGTGGCTTAAAGAATACAAAGATGCATTAAAAGGTGTGTTTACATCATAAGTTGACACACAGAATCAAGTGCATAAACAAAAAGAATACAACAATACATTAAACGTGATTATTTGTATTGTTCTATTCGCTATTTGATTCAGAATTTTCCAGGGACCCCATTGCCTGCAGTAGGTTTAACAACAATTGTAACGTGTAGATCTTCCTTCCCTCTGAACACTCCTCATGGGCCCACTTTTTACAGCTCCAACATTGCACCCACACTTCTCCAGGCTTTGATGAAACAAAGTCCTCCCCACAAACATGGCATTCTGCATTTCTCTTCTCCCAGGTAGCTGTTGTTTGCTTTTTCTTCTGGAGCTTGGAACAGTGTGGTGCAACTCGCTTTTCTCTTCTCCTCTTCCAAGGCCCGTTTTGTTAGTGTGTCTGTTAGTATAGCTGTTCTCCTCCTTCCCTTGGCGGTGGCTTTTTTGGGTCCAGCCTTTGCGTAAGGGCGAACAGCAACAGGATTGAAACACCCCGGACTTCCAGCTGATGTGGATGGTCCTTCAGCTGCCCCTTCCTGAAATGGAGCGCCAGAACCCTGAACCCCAGGAGAGGCCGTGGGATGAGCAGGACTTGGGCCATCATGTGCAGGACAGACAGCAGCACTCAGAGTGGTGGAGCAGCCTGTGGATGGTCCTTCAGCTGCCCCCTCCTGAAATGGAGCGCCAGAACCCTGTACTGCAGGAGAGCCCATGAGACGAGCAGGACTTGGGCCATCATGTGCAGGAGAGACAGCACTCACAGTGGTGGAGCAGCTCACGGATCCTGCAACTGGCTCCAGTGAACTGGAGGGATAAGGCCTGTCTGTAAATTGTATTTATTCCGCCAAAAACACCTGCTCAGCCAAAACCGCCCAGTCGCTTTTTATGAAACTTTCCACAATGGTAGAAGGTGACTAAAGAAGGCGAGATAACAAAATGTACACATATTGGCCAAATGGTGGCGCTATAGCAACCGTCTGCAAATGCTAACTTTGAACAAGCATATCTCCTGACCCCTTTGACCTACAGTCAGGAAACTTGTAAACATATGTATCTCCTGATGATGAACAAATTTGCCTCAACAACCCATAACTTCCGCCTGGAAACATTTTCCACCATTTTGAATTTTGTGAAAAACACTAAAACCCTAAGGATCCTACGTTTGTAGCATTTGGAGCGACGATTGTAGCGTCTCATTTTCTTCTTGCAGCCGGGAAAAGCACAAACACAAACCATTTTCTTCTCTTCTCTATGCACATGCACTGTTCGCACTTCGCACACCTTCTACTATATTGCACACTTTCTGATTCATTGACATCTCGTGTACGCCTCTTCCGGCTCATTACGTTGCACGGCGTTCGTCGCTCGACTGGTCGTGACTGTTTTCCAAAGATGGCGCCCGCTTGTTTTTGTGAAGGTACTGGCTTTCTAAACTTTCTTTTTAATAAACTGTCTGTACACTTACAAAGTTCTCAATGCTTTGTTTTACATGTAGCGACCCTCATTATGCTACCGTGGAAGTGTGGTGCGATTTTGAGCCTTGTTATTGGTATAGAATTGCGATTTATTTACATGAATAGCTGCCCCCACAGCTAGCGTTATAAGATAATTAGCGGTTTTCGAGAACTTTGGTTCGACTAGAATGAAAACTGACCCAGAGAACGGTCCAACTCGGTGGAAATGTGTTATGATCATATGGTCTCATTTTGCGCCGGAATTGTCCTTTAATATACATGTTAAGAGAGGGTTGTCGCCAAATCGTTGCCTTGCGGATAGTCTTTGTTGGGGGGGGGGGGGGGGCGGGCTCATCAGCATGCCTCGCATCAAAAGTCACTGCTCGCCACTGGTTCTATTCTCATTGCGGTTTTAAATGATTAAAGGTGCTGTAGGTAAAATTAGCTAGTTGTAAAGAGAACAGAAGAGAGCAAGATCATGAAAAACAACCCAAAAAACCCCATCTCCTCCCTCCCTCCCTAAATTTCTTGGCCATTGAGTAGATTTGCATTCATGCGATTGACAGGCAAGATGGATTCCCCTCACCAATCAGGGAAGAGATGCCCTAATTGGTCAGAAATCAGCTGGGAGCAGTCTAAAATCTAAATTGTCTCATACTGAGGCAGGCACACAGTCAAACGAAACAGTTATTTCACAGAGCATTTCACTCGCAAATAGCTGACAGATGGCTATGGTATTTCTAACAGTACACTCAAATATAGCGTCTAAATCTTGCCTACAGCACCTTTAATAATAATCACAAATAAATGAGTCACTGTATTGCTGAACGTTTGTCAGTCTCTCATGCAAGAGCTTGAGAGAAAGTGCTATCTATACAAGTTTCCCTGAGGGCTTTGTCTTTTAACTCATAGAATAAGCAGTGGATGTAGACGGTGGTTTACCATCAATTTACACATTAATTGTTTATTAATGTGTGTGTGTGTGTGGGGGCGGTAAAGTGGGCCAGTGATCAGTGCACATTCTGCTGTTTAGCTAATGTTTGTTTTTGTTAAACTCCTGAATAACCGAAGGCGCTATGGACAGAGAAAGCCAAATGAACGAGACTGCTACTCCGGGAGCTTTGTATATACCTGGATGCACCCTGCAGCGTAGCTGTAAAAGCCTTGTAATTGGTCAAACATTACAGTTTAGATAAAATACTGAAAGCATAGCTGTCAGTCCTGATCAGGAAGTAGTCATTTAAATATGAATGAGTTTAGAAAGGTACCTGTCATTATGTGTGTTTTGTCGTTTGTACTCATCAGTCAGGTTGTTGATTACTGATCTTTTATAGTGAAGGACCTACCAGCCACACAAGAGACTAACATACATCCAATCCAATCAAGTCTTGCATCTTGAGTCTTGAGACACAAAGCCTGAAGACTAACATACTAGTCTTGGAGATGGGCAGACTAACAGACTAGTCTTAGAGACATATGGATAGACTAGCAGACTAGTCTTACAGACGGATGGACAGACTAACAGACTAGTCTTACAGACAGATGGACAGACTAACAGACTAGTGTTGCAGACAGACTGACAGACTAGTCTTACATACAGATGGACAGACTGACTAGTTTTACAAACTAACAGACTAGTGTTGCAGACAGACTAAGTCTTTCAGATAGGGTAGACCAGGGGTGTCAAACATACAGCCTGAAGTACATCCCTGAAAGCTCAAATCCGGCCCACTGGATGACTTTGCAAAGTTTGAAAATTTCAAAAAATCATTCATTTTGATTTTTAAATGGTTTGTAAGGCAGGAGATAACTTAACCTCTTCCTCAACAGCTTCCAAGTGGAAGCCACATCACCAACCATCAACAACAAAAGTTAGTTGCTGTGGTGAAGCCAGCATTGCTACACAGAACTGGAAATGTATGGAAAATTTAAATATTTTCTAGATATCGACAAGTTCAATTTCAAGTTAAAATCATAATGAAGTAAAATGCAATATTGTTGGTCAGTTCCAAAACACAAGACTAAGTAGTGTTTTGTGCCTTTGTAGATCCACTGTTATCTGTAAATTGTCGCCCATGAACTAAAATGAGTTTGACACTTCTGGGGTAGACAGTGATGCCCTAAAGCAGGGGTGTCAAACTCAATTGCACAGGGGGCCAAAAGTCAAAGCACACTTTAGGTTGCGGGCCGAACAGGATAAACATTTATTAAACACACTAAAACCAAATGTTTTTTGAACATACATATAAATAAAAACAGACAGGAATATTATTCGAGAATAAATAAACTTTAAATAAATATATTTTGCTCTCCATAAAAATATATCCTATCAAAATTATACAAGTTATACATATGAACATGCTGCAAAAAAACCCTGAAAAACCCTGAAAAAATAAATAAAAATTGTACTTTTAAGTAAATGTTAAAATAACAAATCAAAAAATGCAAATTTCTTATGCCATTTAAAAAAAAAAAAAAACTTAAAGTTTAAATATCTCGAAAGATTTTGCTCCATAAAAATATCTCCAGTCAAAATTATACAAATTCAAAATATGAACATGATGCAAAAAAAACCCCTGGAAATATAAATAAAATGTGTGCTTTCCAGCAAAAGTTAAAATAACAACAAATCAAAACATTCAGTTTTCTTTGCTCTTATGCCATTTTGTCAGAGCTGGATGCTTGGCATCTTTTTTTGGCAACAAGTTTGTTTAGGTTTGGTGTGAGGTCCTGTGTTGTGGAGATTCTCAGGATGGACTGCAAGTGTTCATCAGTGAGACGACTCCTGTGTGCTGTTTTGTTATTCTTCATCACTGAGAAACGCTTCTCACACAGATATCTGCTACCAAACATGCACAAGGTTCGAGCCGTATCTAGACGGAGCTGGGGCATTGCTTCAGGAATGGAGCAAATAAACTGTGCGGGCCCTGCAGTGTCGTATTTTGCCTTAGTGTCCCATTACACTGCAGCTCAATCAGCTCCATCTGAATCTGTACAGGTGCAGTTTCCACGTCAACGGCAAATGGGTTGCGAAGCAGCTCAAAATTATTTTTTTGTGCTTCAAAGTCAACAAAGCGCCGTGTGAACTCAGTGCGCAGTGCGCTCAGTTTATCAACAAAGTGCGCATTTGGGAACACCGTTGCGCCGACTTGCTTCAACATTACTTGGCAACAGGGAAAGTGAGGCAAGTTGCACTGGTGCATTTGTGTCTCCCATTGAAATGCCTTCACTGCATCATACATGTCAGTGATCATGTGGTCACGTCCCTGGAGCTGAAAGTTCAAGACATTGAGATGAGCTGTTATGTCAGCCAGAAACGCCACCTCACATTTCCACTTTTCATCCCGCAAAACTGTGGAGTCTTTTCCTTTACTTTCTATGAACTGACAGATTTCCTTGCTGAGCTCAAAAACTCTATTGAGAACTTTTCCCCGACTCAGCCAACGCACCTCATTATGATAAGGAATGTCGGCAAACTCTGAATTTATTTCCCGCAGAAAAGATTGAAATTGTCGGTGATTAAACCTTTTGCTCGGATATAGTTTACGGTTTGCGTTACAGTACTCCAATGGAAGCCAATGAAGTTCACAGAGGACAGGTGTGATGTGTTCTCTGGAGCGGGTACCGGTGAGGAGGCATGCAGCTGAGTTCTGGACATATTGGAGTTTATTGAGGATTTTGGTGGTGGTGCTGTAGAATAGAATAGAATAGAATACCTTTATTGTCACTGTACACATGTACGATGAGATTAAAATAGCCATCTCCAAGCAGTGCAAAAATACAGAAATACAAACACATAAACACAGGACATGAAGAGATAAAAAAAGGGAGGGTGGGCAGTGCAGTCCTGAGGAGTGTGTACATTTGCAAATAAATAAATAAATACGGTACTATATGCAGTGTAAAGATATGTATATATTGCACATTATATATTATTATATTATATATATACAGCCCATTGAGGTGTGTAATATTGCACATGAGTTGTATGAGTCCGGGGGTTGGGGTGGTTGAACTAAGAGTGCTTCATGTGAGAGTTCAGAGAGGTTATTGCTTTAGGGAAGAAGCTGTTTTTGAGTCTGTTTGTTCTGGTCTTAATGCACCTGTAGCGCCTCCCTGAGGGCAACAGTTCAAACAGTTCAAAGCCTTGGTGATGGTTATTGCTCTGTTTAGGCAGCGGGAGGGGTAAATGTCCATCAGGGAGGGGAGAGGGCAGCCAATGATTTTCTGTGCTGCCTTCACAACTCTGTGGAGCCTTGCCCTGTCTGCAACGGTGCAGCTGCTGTACCAGACTGTGATGCAGTATGTCAGCAGGCCCTCGATGGACGAGCGGTAGAAGGTCAGCAGTAGGTTGGATTTTAGGTTGTACTTCCTGAGGACTCTCAGGAAGTGCAGCCGCTGCTGAGCCTTCTTGCAGACTGCCGTGATGTTCTCTGTCCAGGAGATGTCGGCGGAGATGAGGACGCCGAGAAACCTGAGGGTGTGGACCCTCTCCACACACTCGCCGTTGATGTAAAGGGGGGCTGGGTCGGTGCTGTGCTTCCTGAAGTGGATGATGATCTCACTGGTCTTCTTGGTGTTCAGAGCGAGGTTATTCTCTGAACCCCAGGCTGCCAACTTCAGGACCTCCTCTCTGTAGGCTGTCTCATCACCCTTAGAGATGAGTCCGACCACTGTAGTGTCGTCTGCGAACTTGACGATGAGATTGTCGTTGTGGTCCGGACTGCAGTCGTGGGTGTAGAGGCAGTACAGTAGGGGGCTCAGCACACAGCCCTGTGGGGAGCCGATGCTCAGCGTGCGGGTGGAGGAGAGGTGGGGGCCAAGTCTCACAGTCTGGGGTCGGTTTGTTAAAAAGTCCTTTATCCAGGCACATGTGAGAGGGGGAAGGCCGAGAGTGTCCAGTTTGGTGATGAGTCTGTCCGGGATTATGGTGTTGAAGGCTGAACTGTAATCCACAAAGAGCATCCGAACGTAGCTCTTCTGCTGCTCCAGGTGGTTCAGTGCAGAGTGGAGAGCTATGGAAATGGCGTCTTCTGTGGATCTGTTCGCACGATATGCAAACTGGTGAGGGTCGAAGTCTGGGGGGAGATAGTCCTTGATGTGCTGAAGGACCAGTCTCTCGAAGCACTTCATGATTACCGGAGTAAGGGCCACCGGACGGTAATCGTTCAGGCTGGTGATGGTAGACTTCTTCGGCACTGGGATTATTGTGGATGATTTTAGGCACGGCGGGATGACTGCCTGGGCCAGGGAGAGGTTGAAGATCCTGGTAAAGGTGGGGGCGAGCTCGAAGGTGCACCCTCCGAGCACCTTGCCAGGTACTCCGTCAGGGCCGGCAGCTTTCTTGGGGTTCACTGCCAGGAGCACCCGTCTGACGTCGTGCTCCTGTACAGTGAGTGGGGTGGTGTGGGAGCCAGGTAGGGGTGGGGGCATGGCTGGGGCAGACGAGTGTTGTTGCTGAGGTGTTTCGAAGTGAGCAAAGAAGCAGTTTAGCTCCTCTGCCAGTGGCGCACTCAGGTCTTCTGTAGATGCATCACAGCCTCTGAAGTTTGTGATGTCTTTTATGCCCCGCCACACCTCCCGTGTATTGTTGCTGGACAGATGGGACTCTATGCGCAACCTGTGGGCCGCCTTAGCTCTTTTTATTCCTTTTTTCAGGTCAGCTCGAGCAGCTCTGTACAGAGCTCTGTCCCCTGACCTGAAGGCAGCGTCGCGGGCCCTGAGGAGTGTGCGGACCTGGTAGGTCATCCAGGGTTTCTGGTTTGGGAAAACCTGGATGTTTTTGTCCACAGTCACATTCCCGATGCAGAACTGGATATAGTCCAGTACCGTTCCTGTGAATGTCTCCAACTCCTGGTGTACAAATAAGTCCCAGTCTGTCTGCGTGAAGCAGTCTTGTAGTTTGGAGTGTGCATCTCCAGGCCAGGTTGTGACAGTCTTTGTGGTGGGCCTGGCCCTGCGTCTGAGGGGGGTGAAGGCTGGGGAAAGCATGAGGGAAAGATGGTCTGACTGGCCGAGGTGGGGGAGGGGTATGGCTCTGTAAGCATGCTTGATGTTGGTGTAAACATGATCCAGAGTGTTCTTCCCCCTTGTAGAACACTTGACATGCTGGTAGAACTTTGGGAATACAGTCTTCAGATTGGCCTTATTAAAGTCCCCTGCAATTATGTAAATACCGTCGGGGTGGGCCCGCTGTTGTTCGTTTATGGTGTTCAGCAGGACAGAGAGCGCTGTGTTGACACTGGCATCGGGTGGAATATACACAGCCGTGACGATCACAACAGTTAGCTCTCTCGGCAGAAAAAAAGGCCGGCATCTTACGGACATGTACTCAAGTCTGGGGAACAGTGTCTGTCTATAATTGTCCCGTTGTTACACCAGTTCTCATGCACATAAATACAAAGCCCCCCTCCTCTGCTCTTACCGGAGTCCTTAGTCCGGTCCCAACAAAGCAGAGTGCGGCCTGCTAGCTGCACGCTAGCATCGGGTATGTCCGGGTGAAGCCAGGTTTCGGTGATAATCAGGACACAGCAGTCACGAACATAGCGATTTCCGGCGAGTTGTAATTCCAAATCATCCGTTTCTTGCACCAGGGATCTGGCGTTGGAGAGATACAGGCTCGGTAGAGGTGGCTTGTGTGGTTGTTTTCTTAGCCTTAGCATAATGCCGGACCTGCAGCCCCGCTTCTGCTTCCTCTCCCTCCTCCCTCTGCGCCGCCTCCTAGACCTGACAACAATCGGCGGAGAGCCCGGCGGTCTCGCTATTTCGTCTGGGATGTTATGCGTGTGGTGAAAGTCACTTGAAACAGGTATCTGGTGTTGGTCCCTGATACTCAAAAGCGTCTGGCGGGTGTACTGAAGGTTCGCAGTACCGATAGCACACAAAGTAAAGAAAAACGACAGAGAAAGAAAAGAAAAGAGCACTGAAATGGAGAGCCGTAAGCCGCTGCAACCATGCGCGCCGCCATCTTGGATCGTCATCACCTAGGTCAGCCAAGACCTAGAGAAGACTATTGCAATAGTCGAGCCTGGATGTAATGAAAGCATGGATGAGTGTCTCAGCAGCGGTAGTTGACAGGTTGGGGCGGAGGCGGGCGATGTTTCGGAGGTGGAAAAAGGCGGTTTTGGTAATATGGTTGACATGGGGGAGGAAGGAGAGAGTGGGGTCCAGGATAACTCCAAGGTTACGGATTTTGGTGGAGGGGGTGATGGTGGAGTCGTCAATGTTAAGGGAGAAGTGTGGTGGGGAGCGGGTCCAGGTTGCAGGTTGATGATTTCATGGTTGAGACTGTGGAGGAAAGGTCCGAGGAGATGATGGTAGCAAATGTGGAGAAGGATTGACCGGTGGTTAGGGGGGGGCTCAGGTTTGGGACGTGGAGCGGGGTAGGTGGTCAACTGGCTGTGGATTGTGCTGATTTTGCCATGCTCAGAGGGTGACGCAATAGCATGAAGCTTAGCTCATTAATCTTGTGGAACAAGGTAATTACAAACAAACAAACACAAAAATCTCTTGTTTGGTCTTGGAGTTGACAGCAGACAGTTTCAGTGCTGTGTGTTTTATGTCCAGGAAAACACAGTCTGAACAGGAGTAAGACTCCTCTGTGCTGATCTAACAGCCAGTGGATGATGCAGCCTGGGTCCACACAGCCAGTGGAGGGATTCAGCCACATCTTTAACAAATTGTGGCACATAGCAGCAAGCCCTTCTTGGTGCTACAGCACATGGTTATCTCTAGCCATGGGGCTGGCATAGCCTAGCTTCAGTTCCAGCTTGTTGTGAGGTAGTCTGATTGCCCTCTTTCTGCTCATCTATTTGATTCCTATGTCAAGTTTAATGTAGCTGATGGGTGTGAGAGAGAGAGAGAGAGAGAGAGAGAGAGAGAGAGAGAGAGAGAGAGAGAGAGAGAGAGAGAGAGGCTTGGAGCGCGATCAGGGAGTTGTTCAAACAAAGTGGCTTGTAAATAATCCATGGTGTGGAGTCAATGGACCTGCTCTGCTAAAGAGGGAAACTAAAGGAAAGGATTGGGGCTCTGCCTGTTGTCCCTGTTGCTGTGCTGGGACCACACTTGGCTCTGTTCTGGCTGTGTGGGCTGTTTAATTGTCTATGTGCGTGGTTGTGTGTGCATCCACAAAACACTTATGCACACGTGGGAGAGCTGGACAGATGGAGAGAGTACGTGCAAAAGTGTGTGTGTGTGTACTGTAGTCAGAACTGTATGTTTTCTAAAGCACACGTGGTGAAGCAAGTGAGAGTCAGCTCTGGTGTTGTGCACAGCACATAGTGACACGTGAGCCTATTCAGTAGTCTAGCAAACCGTTGTGGTGTGTGTGTGTGTGTATGTATGTGTGTGTGTGTGTCTGTGTGTTTGTGGGGGCTGTAGGGTCAGAACAGAGTTAATTCAGTGCTGAGGTGCAATTCATTTACTTTACTTTCACAAGGTACTAATTCTGTTGCGCTCTCTCACACACACACGCATGCACACACACACACACACACAGTCACACTCTCCTCACTGTCTTTCATCTCTTGCTTTTACATATAGATTCACTGTCATTTCCACACTCACATACACACACTTCAAACACATTTCATCTGCAGAAATCCTTTAAATAGACATGACCTTTGAGGGGCAAAACACATCAACTCAGCAGACAGGTTTTGAAGCTGTCTGTCTCGCACGCACGTGTTTCCAAACCCTGCATGCTGTCATGTGTCATGGGAGATAGAGACAAACAGGCCCCATGCATGCATTCCGGCCCTGTGCATGCAGCGTGGCCTGGCTTTACAGCAGAGTTGGAAATACTAAACCCCCTCCCCAGCAATATGTTACAAAGTAAGTCCTTTTGGGTTTTATTTTTTGTTTATCATTATTATTATTATTATTATTATAAACGTGTTTTTCTAAAATATAAAAATAAACATACTACGGTATAAAATAAGTTAAATAATATTACATTTAATAATAATGCACAAATAAATTGGAATAACAAATAACTGTGGCTTAGCCCATGAGCAGTAAAATAACAGGACTCTGACTTTATTAACATGGAATTTTCCACCTAGCTGACTTAACACACGTGGACTTCAAAATAGAAGCCTGTCACTCCAGATACGTTCTTTGTTCCGTCTTGGTCTAAAAGCCCATTGGAGACCTCTTAAGGTAATCAGTTTGGCCCTGGAGGATAGGGGCCCTAACACTCAATATAGCTCTAGAGAGAGAGAGAGAGAGAGAGAGAGTTTCCCTTGTTGGCCAACCTGGGCACAAGGGCAAATGAGGATGAACAACAGTCTTGTGAAAAGAGGTCATGACCCACCCAGGTCACATGACGGGTAGCAGGTGTAATGTGTATGAGAATGTGAGTTAGAGGTCACGCCTGCTTTATGTGTGTGTTTTGCTATGTGGACATGTGGGTAATGCGTGTGTGTATTTGGGAAATGTTTGCATGTGTGTGTGTATGTGCACATGGCACCGTGTGCTCCACCGTCCTGTTTATATGACCTTGCAATGTGCTGTCACTCTCATAAATGAGGAACATGGATTATATTAGATCCCAGCAGCCCTGGGCAGCCTGCCAGCACCACCCCATAAAAGTACCTGCTAAATTACTAAATAGTAGATATGAATGAAATGGAAGTAGTTTATGTCAACAACTAGGGCTGGGCGATATGGAAACATTTATTATTATAATAATCATGGTAAGTATGCTTATGAATTGAAAATACCATTCTAAACATTCTAGTCTATGGTCTGGCTGTAGAAATACAAAAGTAGGTATCATGATAAGTCAATATATTTGATGACGATAAATGATAATATTGAATTATTGCCAATTATTGTAACTTCGGCACACATAGGTATAGCATGGATATAACCAGAACAAACTGGTTAGGGCAGTTGTTAACAGTCAGTGGCAATCATGACGTTGCACACCACTTTAGTATAATTCTATCTTTGGAGATCTATAAAGCATCCTGTATTGCAGTAGCAGTATAGTGGGAGTTTTCTCAAAACTTAGCATGGCGAACAACTGGTGTCTGTCTGGTGACTGCCGGGTAGCCATAGGGGTAGATCATGTCTGTCTGGTGACCGCCTGGTAGCCATAGGGCTAGATCATACCTGTCTGGTGATTGCCTGTTAGCCATAGGGGTAGATCATGTCTGTTTGGTGACCGCCTGGTAGCCATAGGTATATCATGCCGCTCTCACGGTTCTGATGTTGAGTGTCATATTTCCAGTGTGTTCTATATGTACCGGCCACACATACATCTTCCCTGACACCCCTGGCTAAACCCTGCAGCAATACCAGTCTAAACTGGTAGATGTGTATGAAATGTCAGTGCAAGGTCTAATGTTTCTCTTCCCTGGCCAGCTGCAACAGACCCATTTACACATAAACACACATTCATTCACCCTAATCCTATTCACCCCCACCATAAAGATATTTGAAGGCAGATAATTCCATATATACATACAGAGAGCCATGAGTCAAGTTTCCAACAGCAGTAATTCTCCATCAATGCTGCATTCACAAATTCTTGCCATGGTCATCCAGCAGAAATCTGTTGTTTTATTTGAAAGCAAAACTAAAAGTTTGGTGTGGTATCAACACTGCAAGGGTGAGGGGGTTGATTCCCACTGGGGCCACCCCATGCTTATAATGTATGCACTCACAGCATTGTACACTTTGGATAAAAGTGTACATCAAATGGCAAATATTCATCTTAAAGGTGTACTTCACCGGTAAACCGTTTTTACTTGCTCCTTTTGAAATATGATAGGTCACTCCTAGTTGCATATGCATTCTGCATGTGGAAAACGTTCTTCTACCGCCATTGCATGCATTAGCCAATGTAAGAACATAGACGGACAAGGAAGTAAGAAACAAGGAAGTGAGAAAAAGCCTAACACTCTGACGTATGAATGTGTATGAATATTCACGACCTCGCCTACCTTGGCTTGAGACCGCCCTCAGGAAAACAGTATACGGCATTTCAGAATGTTTGTAAACAATAGGCGTCAAGATACTTCCAGTGGCAGGAAGAGAGCGGCTTCCACTGAAGCGATCCAGCCGGCTACTGTAAACAGTGTTACATTGTTAAAAACATTGTTGTTGATCTGAAGTTGTAAGTTCTAAATGCTGCATCTCTCGGTTTCATTAAAAAAAAGTATTACGTCGCTATCATTTTCCGTTCCGGAGATAGACGCGAAAGAGTCCAGCAATACCCCGACTTCTTAAACAACATGTAACACACGTTAACCTGTAGGCTGCCTTAAACCTGGGTTTGCTCAGTGAGCACAACCGTATAATAAATGTTTAACCTGTAGCCTATAGTTTAGCCGTAATGAATTCAATATGTACGACTTTATTCTCGTAATTAATTCAATATTTACGACTTTATTCTTGTAAAATATGAAAAAAAAATTCTTAATGTGGCCCTAATACTCCGTCGTAATATATTAATGAGACTTCCCATACCCGTATGAATTAATGAGACGTCACGTAGCTCCCCGCAAGAAGAAAATCATTCATTCAAGCCATGTACTGTTTTCTCAATCGCTCTGCCCTGTCAAATGATATGGAGGGGTTTGTTTACTAGTTCTGCCATCGGAGAACGCTTCATCTTTTGCCACCCGGAAGAACGTATATTGTGGTTGTGACGTCGTTGTGATTTGTCGTGTTGATAACATAGACATCTTATATCATGAATGTATCTAATGGATGTATATAGTAACATATGTATAAGATGTCTATGGTTGATAACGCACTAGAGGGATCACTCGCCTCTGATTGGCTAACATCACTGTGACGGACAGTGCTGTTAGCCAATCAGAGGCAAGTAATTTAAATGTCATGAATATTCATGAGTAAGAGCCGAAAACCTCTCGTTCTTCCCCCCCACCTCCTCCTCCAAACTAGAACAGCCTGAAACAGGCGCACCAGAGCATTTTTTTCACCAAAACCGGCTCACAGGGCATTCATTAATACCACCATTAAGACCACTGCAAAATTAACGAAAAAACGATGCAATGAGACCTTTAACATGAATATAAACTAATGTACTTATAATTTCATGTAACTACTGACTACTGTAACTGTAAAAATTCTCATTGCCATGGTAACTGCATCCATCTCTCAGCCCTGCAGCATCTTTGTGTTAGCTTCTGTACGTGCCACTTCAGGTATCCACCACCACGCCTATCACAGGCTGAATCTCTGAGGCTCAAGTGGGCTATTTCCATCAGTACGTGTTCAAAAGGTTTTCCATGCAGGAGATGTTAGAGAGTTTAATGATTTGGTTGTTATGTAAGATAACCATCTTGGCTGTTAAGTCTCTGCAGGAGATGGACGGTTGTTCATATTAATGTACTTCTACAGCAAAGACTACTGTTACGGTTGCAAGCATTAATTTATAAGTGTTTTCATGCAAAGTGTTTTCATACTTTTATAATGGTTTTATTTGGTTATTGTTTGTATACTTACCTGTGTTTTAAGGGCGAACTTTTATTTTGATATGCAACCTCAAGTGCGTGCGTGTGACGTAAGACGTAACGTGGCCGGGAAAACTTCAGACGGACATTATTCAGCCACGGAAGACAAGCTACTAAAGACACCAAGGACTTTACTTTACTCTCAGTTCATGCACGCAGCCAACGAGGTTTGTTTTATTGTCATTTTCGTTATTCATTCTTGTAATGGTCTGATTTGTGTTAGCGTTTTAGCTGACGCCATTCTGATACTGTGTATTGTGTTTATTTTAGTTTTCACGGTTTTGGGAGGAAGATAGCCTGAAAGAATAAACCCGTTAAAGAAAACCTGCGTCTCGTCGTGCATTGAGAGGAGTAACAGTGAAAACTCGGGACTGTTCATCGACGTCGGAGGTGAAGCTATCCCAAGACAAGCGAAGCAAGATCACGCAGCCTGCTCGTGTCTAGTGTGCATCGCAGCCGTGGTTCTCAAGCTAATCGATCACGTGCTCAGGTCGTGGGCATGGAACACTGCAGCGGTCGTGGCGAGGATACGCAGATAAGTGGAATACACACACGAACACTCGAATAGACTGGAAAAGAAGACACGAACTGAATCAGAGACTGTTTCAAGGCAAAGCCACTAAGAAGGACACTGACAAGAGTGGACTAGAAGGGCCTTTGCAAGAAACGACGTTTCAAGTATTCATTTAAAGGTTTAAGCTAAGTGAAGCTGATTCATGATGTGTTGTGTTGCAATACTACTATTTACTCCTGTCTTATGTTTTGCATTTGAGTATTGCAACTAAGCTTATTGAAGCTCATGATTTAAGTTTAAGGTTAAATATTTACATTTTTAGTTAAACGTTTTGAGACTGAAAGTATTTCATACAGAAGACCTTACCTGCTACTTTAAAGTGTATTTTTGGTAATTTACATTGAAGCTTATTTGCCTTTTTATGTTTAAGTTAATGCTATATTTTGGGTTTATATGTGAATTTTGAGCCGTTTTAGTGCATTATTAGTCAGAAGCACAGTGAAGAGTATTTTGAATTATTGAAGTATTTCTGCATATATTATTTCATTTCAGCTTAAAGACACTAGACACATTAGAGTAGGTGTTACCACTTAATGCAAGCTTTATTTACATTCACATAATACATTCATTTTTTACACTGAGTATTTGAGTTTACATTTACTACAGCTTAGCTATGTCAGAGTCTAGTGAGTCAACACTTCAGGTAGGGCAAGTTGATGATGGAAGCGAAGTCCCTGAACGTCTTTCCAAGGATGATGCAGGCAACGTTGTATCCCTGCCAGCAGGAGAAGAACAGCCGCAGAGACACAGCGAGCGTACCCGTACCCTGACAGAGAAGGGAAAAGCTATGCAAGAAGATAAAATTAAAACACTTAAACAAAGATTCAATTACACTTACAATAAGTGGCGAACACATGTGAAAATCTCAAAGAAGGCACTATCACAGATAACAGAACCATTTTCAGAATGTCTAATGCAAGATATCCTCCGTGATGTCAAGGGCCTTTCAGGAGACGTCCACCACGTCTATGAAGACCTGCGCAGAGTCTCAACTCCAGACCAAGACACACGACGAAGAGTAGATATCTGCACACAAGTTTCGGATTTCATTGTTGCCAAAGTAACAGCTTATCTGGATGGGAAGCACCCACATGAAGATGAGCCAGATTGGCCGGTAGCTGGTTCTCTTTGGAACTCCACTCTAAGTGAATTGGATTCTGTCACTTCCTTTCTGAAGGGTCCCTCAGAGCGCTCAAATGCATCTTCCATAAAGCACCAAGAAGCTGTCGCAGAGGCTGCAGCAAGTCAAGCTGTTCTGAAAGTGTTGGAAGAACAACAAAGAGAACAATTGGAATTGCAGCATCTAGTGGGAAGATTGCAGCTCAAGAGATAGCAGACATGAAGCGACGCCAACAGAAGGAACAAGAAGAAATTCAGTGGAGGATCAAAAGAGAAGAAGAGGCAGCTGAAATCAAAGCCAAGCTGGAAGAGAAGCGATTGAAGATTCAAAATTTAGAGACAATCAAAGGGTTAAATGCTGCGCAAGCAAAATGTCAAGTGTACAAACAAGGGCTTAATATCCATGAAGAGCCACAAGATGTCCTGGTAGCAGATCATCAGCCATCACTTCCTGTGAGAGCTCCTCAGGCGGCTGCACCCCAAGCTTCGCAACCAACGGCTACGTCAGCTAACCCAACCACATTAGACCTCATTAAAATGCTTTCGGATGCAAAGAGTGCGAATCGTATACCTGTTCCAGAACCTGCAACATTCACAGGTGATCCGTTAAAGTACAGCGACTGGAAGTTGTCATTTCAAACGTTGATCGACCAGAAAAACATCAGGGACAGGGAGAAGATATACTACCTTCGCAGGTATGTGAGCGGACAAGCCAAGAATGCCCTCGATGGTTACTTCCTTCTCGGAACCGAGTCTGCCTATGCTGCTGCATGGGAGCTGTTGGAGGAGAGATATGGAAGCCCATTTACAGTCGCTAAAGCATACAGAGATAAGCTTTACGCATGGCCCAGGATTGGAGCCAGAGACAACACTGAGCTCAGAGAGTTTGCCGACTTTCTTCGCAGTTGTGAAGCTGCCATGCTACATATCAAGGCACTGGAGATCTTGAACGACTGCAATGAAAACAGGAAGCTTCTTGCAAAGTTACCTGACTGGCTAACGGCTAGTTGGAACCGGAAAGTCATTGACATGGAAGAAGAGAACGGCAAGTTCCCAAGCTTCAGTCAGTTCGTCAAGTTCCTCTCAAGAGAAGCAAAGATCGCCTGTAACCCAGTTACATCCCTGTATTCGCTTAAGCAAGGTGAAGCTGAAAGGACAAGGCAACCAGCAAGCAACAAGCAGAAGCAGCCGAATGTTAACGCAAAGACTCTAACTACAAGTTCCAATGAGCAGGCCGCCAGAACATGTCTGTTCTGCAAGAAAACCGGCCACACCTTGCATGTATGCAGAAAGCTCTTGGAGAAAGAAGTCTCAGACAGAGTTAAGTTCATCCAAAGCGAGAAGCTGTGTTTCGGTTGTCTGGAAGCAGGCCATCTGTCTAAGACTTGCAGCAATAGGAGTGTCTGTGGCACTTGCAAGAAGCGTCACCCCACTTGCCTGCATGAAGAGAGAGACAAAGGAGAGCGAAAGACACCACAAGTCCGACACAGTCAAGACAAGTCAAGCAACCAAAATAAAGAAAAGAATAAGGAAAGGACTCAAGCTGAGCAGGATAAAGAAACAGTCACAGCCTCTACGCACAGAGTTATCCAACATGAACCTGGTGTGCAAACAGCTGCAATAGTTCCTGTCTGGCTCTCATCTGCCGCTCAACCAACAGAAGAGGTGCTTGTTTACGCTCTGTTGGACTCACAGAGTGACACAACGTTTGTACTCAGTGAAGTTGCAGATGCTCTGGATGTAGAGAAAGGCCAGGTCAAGTTAAAGCTCTCAACTATGACTTCAACCACAGTAATACAGTCTCAAAGAGTGAAGAACCTGCAGGTTCGAGGCTTTCACTTGGGCAAAAGAATCACCTTACCAACATCCTACACACGTGACTTCATTCCAGCAAACAGAACTCACATCCCCACCAAAGAAACCGCTGAGGCTTGGTCCCACTTAGAGCACCTAAGAGAACACATCGCACCTCTGCAGAGCTGTGAAGTCGGCCTTCTCATTGGCTACAACTGCTCACAAGCCTTACTCCCAAGAGAAGTCGTGGCTGGTCAAGCCAATCAGCCTTTCGCGCAACGTACTGACCTGGGGTGGAGTATCGTAGGCCATGGGAATCCCTGTGTGGATTTTGAAGATGCCGTCAGCATCAGTCATCGCATAGTCACCATGCGAGTGTCACCAGACATCGATTCTCCTGTCAACCTGAAGGCTGAAGTTCATTACGTGAACAGATGCAAGGTCAAAGAGATCACTCCTTCAGACATCATCAAGATCCTTGAGTCAGACTTCCCAGAAAGAACTGGAGAAGACGATCCCATTTCTCAAGATGACCTCAAGTTCCTGTCCATGATGAGAGAAAATGTATCTCAAAGAGACGATGGTCACCTCGAAATGCCATTGCCGTTTAAGGAGGAGAAACCTAAACTGCCTGACAACAGGATATGTGCAGAGCACCGCTTGAAATGTCTTGAAAGGAAACTAAGAAAGAACGAAACATACTACAAAGACTATGTGAAGTTTATGAATGACATCCTCTCTCGTGGTGACGCAGAGAAGATCCCTGACGAAGTTCATTGTAGCCTATGATGGAAAATCCAATCTCCCCCATCAAAGTTAAAAACGAGACGGATTGAACTCTCAGCCGTAGTTGCAGTCAGAGTCAGCGACATGCTCCGAAACGAGCTGGAGCTCCAAGATCCAAAAGAGTACTTCTGGACAGATTCCACCGTAGTTCTCGGCTACATTAACAACGACGCCAAGAGATTCCATGTGTTCGTAGCCAACAGAATACAGAGAATCAGGTCAAGCACAAACCCTGACCAGTGGGCTGACGTTGCGTCCGAGAACAATCAGCGGACTATTCCTCTCGAGGGTTGACAGCAGAGCATCAAGAGCTCAAATTGGTTTCTCTGGTCCTAAGTTTCTATGGCAGCAAGAACTACCGCACAGAGAAGGCAAGGTGGGAGAAGTGAGCGACGAGGATCCTGAACTTCGCAAGGCTACAGTGTTGAACACAAAGGCAAAGGAAGACAGGTCATTGTTGAACCGCCTTGAGAAGTTCTCTGATTGGTCAAGGGCAGTACAAGCAGTTGCCAGACTGAAGAGACTGATCAAAGAACACAAAGGTGTGAAAGAAAGAACCAATGAGAGTACAAGCTTAGAAGAAAGAAAGAAAGCAGAACTTACCATTGTCAAACTGGTTCAAGAAGAAGCATTCTCCGTTGAGATAAAGAACCTGAAAGAAAAAGGAGATCTAACAAAGACAAAACATAACAAACTCTTCAAGTTGAATCCGATTTTGGATGAAGGTGGAGTCTTGAGAGTGGCGGGCGCTTAAGTCAAGCCGCGCTACACCCACACGTAAGGCACCCAGTCATAATTCCAAGTAACACTCACGTGGCCAGCCTGCTGATCAAACACTTCCATGAGCGAGTCCATCATCAGGGACGCGGAATGACCTCGAACGAACTGCGAGCCAATGGATGGTGGATCTTGGAAGCAGCAGTGCAGTGTCGTCTCACATTTACAAGTGTGTCAAGTGTCGGAAATACAGAAGACAAACAGAAGAACAAAAAATGAGTGACTTACCTTCAGATCGAATGGAAACGGCTCCTCCATTCACCTACACCGGCATAGATTGCTTTGGGCCTTCTATGTAAAAGAAGGAAGAAAAGAGATGAAGAAATATGGTCTACTACTTACCTGTCTATGCTCAAGAGCCATTCACGTGGAAATGCTTGACGACATGACAACTGACGCATTCATCAACGCACTAAGAGCATTTATTGCCATCAGAGGTAGTGTTCGTCAACTTAGGAGTGACCAAGGCACCAATTTTGTTGGAGCGAGAAGGGAGTTTGCGGAACTTACGAAAGGAATGAGTGGAGAAAGAGTCAAAGCCCTCGGATGTGAATTCGTCATGAATCCCCCAGCAGCAAGTCACATGGGCGGCATCTGGGAAAGACAAATAAGAACTATAAAGAAGCGTTCTCACAGCTATTCTCGACAAGTCGGCGCAAAGACTAGATGGCTCCTCCTTGAGAACCCTGTTCTACGAGGTGATGGCGATCGTCAATAGCAGACCACTTACCGTTGGGAACCTGAGTGACCCATCCGCTCCCGAACCTTTGACTCCGAACCACATTCTTACCATGAAGTCCACAGTCATTCTTCCTCCACCGGGACAGTTCGTAAAGGAAGATCTGTACCTACAAAAGAGATGGCGCAAAGTTCAGTATTTGGCAAATGAATTCTGGATTCGATGAGAGAAAGGAATACCTACTGAGTTTACAGCAGAGAGAGAAATGGCAGAAGAATAGAAGAAATCTGATGGTGAATGACATCGTACTCCTGCAGGATGATGAAGCCCCCCGCAGCGAGTGGAAGTTGGCCAGAGTCTACGAAGTCTTCCCATCATCAGACGGCAGGGTTAGAAAGGTCAAACTATTAGTTAGTAACACAACACATGACACAAAGGGTAAACCTAAAGTTAAGACAGTCTTGCTTGATAGACCTATACAGAAGGTTATTACATTACTTGAAGCAGAGTAGAATGTGTAATATTTCTATTTATGGTTCAAGGTTTCATATTTGACTTGCAACAGTTTGTTCTAAGTTTAGAGAAATCCCACATTAAGGATGATGCGATTTGGTGGGAGTGATAACGGTTGCAAGCATTAACTGTATAAGTGTTTTCATGCAAAGTGTTTTCCTTACCTTTTAATAAGGGTTTTATTTGGTTATTGTTTGTATACTTACCTGTGTTTTAAGGGCGAACTTTATTTTGATATGCAACCTCAAGTGCGTGCGTGTGACGTAAGACGTAACGTGGCCGGGAAAACTTCAGACGGACATTATCAGCCACGGAAGACAAGCTACTAAAGACACCAAGGACTTTACTTTACTCTCAGTTCATGCACGCAGCCAACGAGTTTTCACGGTTTTGGGAGGAAGATAGCCTGAAAGAATAAACCCGTTAAAGAAAACCTGCGTCTCGTCGTGCATTGAGAGGAGTATCAATGTGTGTTACACTTTAAGGTAAGGGCAAACCAGTGATGACCAACTCTTAGTGGTAACACACACACACCATGCACACACGCACACACACACGCACACACACACACACGCACACACACACCACACGCACACACACACACACACACACACAGAACCTACACACACCCTAACAAATGCTAGCATGTTTCCCAATGCATAGAACAAGCAAAGTGACAGAAAGCTGCGAAAGCCACATTACAATGCATAAGCACCGCATCATGCATAGGCCTTATATTCCTTTTTGAAACACGTGTCTCTAAACATTCCAACAAGGAAAGATAAATATGGTGCCAATATGGTGCCAATATGGTGTGCATATGGTGCAAATATGGTGCAAATATGGTGTAAATATGGTGCCAATATGGTGTGCATATGGTGTAAATATGGTGCAAATATGGTGTAAATATGGTAGAAATATGATGTGAATATGGTGTAAACATGGTGTAAACATGGTGTAAATCTGGTGTAAAATATGGTGTGAATATGGTGTAAATATGTTGTGAATATGGTGTAAATATGTTGTCAATCTGGTGTGAATATGGTGTAAATATGGTGTAAATATGGGTGTAAATTTGGTGAATATGGTGTAAATATGGTGTAAATATGTTGTGAATATGGTGTAAATATGTGTGAATATGGTGTAAATATGGTGTAAATATGTTGTGAATATGGTGTAAATATGTTTGAATATGGTGTCAATATGGTATGTAAATATGTTCGTGAATATGGTGTACACATCATGGTGATGAATATGTTGTGAATATGGTGTAAATATGAGTAAAATATGTTTTGAATATGGTGTAAATATTGGTGTGAATCTGGTGCTAAAGATGTCTGTGAATATAGGTATAAACACTAATCAGCTTCCCAGTGCAGGTTTCACTTTTGGAAAGATGGGCTGAATTCAAATAAATCAATCAAAGAGTCACGGACACCAGACGTAAATATCTGAGCCAGTCTCATAGTCTGTCTCCCTCTCCTGCCCTCCTTGACTACCTGACTCTATAAACATCTATTTTCTCTATAGCCCCCCCCCCCCCCCCCCCCCCCCCCCCCCCCCCCCCCCCCCCCGCCCCCCCCCCCCCCCCCCCCCCTCCCCCCCCCCACCCCGCCCCCCCCCCGTTGAAAAAGCTTTCATCCTGCTAGCTAGAAAATCTTTGGATTTGGAGAGAACAGAATCTAGTTGTCAATTCTCATTGAACAAAAAAGAAAAGATTAATAAAATAAATCCACTGGGGATGTGTGAAGTTCAGAGCAGGAAAAGTGTGGGTTTAGGACGTGACCAGACATTATAGTGGGGGAGTGCGTGTGTGTGTGTGGGGAGGGCTGGCTGGACGTGAATCCCCTAAGATACACGTAATGCCCATTCTTTTTTTTTTTTCTTATGGAAAAACAGCTCTCCCTCGCCCACGCCACGGCCCGGCCTTACACTTCTCCTTCTAAACATGACACATCGCCAAGGTACACACATACACACCCACACACAAGTTCCCACGGTTTAACAACGTGTATACGGATACAGACATTGGACACACACACACACAAACACACACACAAACACACACATATGCTAACTCCAATGCATTAACACACCTCAAGTGCTCAAAGGTACAGGTGATATATAGGCCTATACCTGCTGAAGCAATCTCATTCACTCAACACAAACATTTGCATTGCTGTTTCTAAAAGCTGGCAAATGGGTTATCTTGACCCTGGTTGTCTGCTCTGTTCACGCAAAGACCGTGGAGATCCTGTGACTGCGACATTTCAAAAGCTGAACTCTGAGACGCAGCTCTTTGTAACGAACAGGAAAGGTGATGTCAACCAATGGGATTCTCAAAAGATTAAAAACATCCCCACGAACAATGTTATGCAAATTAGAGGGAAGAGCGAGAGAGAATGACAAAGAAATGAAAGAGAAAGATATTAGGAAAGCCAAAGAGAGAGCGAGAGAAGAGAGAGAGAGAGAGGTATGGGGTGCATTGCAACAGCGATAGAGAGAGTAATAGAGAAGAGTAATAGCCATGAGTGCGGTACGGAAAATAAATGAGTTCTTGTCACATCACCAGAGAGCGGATTGGAACGCAAAGAAGGAATGTGTGTGTGTGTGTCTGTGTGTGTGTGTGTTTGTGTGTAGTGAGTGTAGAGTGTATGTGTCTGTGTGTGTGTGTGTGGGGGGGGGGGGGGGATTGCAGGGAGGGGGAGAGTAAGAAGGATAATGGATGACTTTCTGGGTGCTTTTCTTCTCGTTCTCCTTCTTCCTCTCCTTCATTCTCTCTTTTAATTATTTCTGCATGTCGTTTAGCATGCAGAGAGGTAAATAAGGTTGTAGGGGGACGAGAAGTGGGTGGGGCGTGGGGGTGGGTGGGGGGATCCCATGGTGACCGCATCCAGTGAAAGCTTGCGGACAGCGCTAAAACTCCAGGGTGAGAATGGGGGAACGGTGGCGAGGAGGCGGCTAAGCAGTCAGGCTAGCAAAGAGAAGTACAATGAGGAGAGAGAGAGAGAGAGAGAGATCGAGAGAGAGAGGGAGAGTGAGACGGGAGAGAGTGACACAGGAAGTGGAAATAGAGTAATGAGAGCAAATAGAAGAATACACAGGGGGAGGTGAGGCAGTGGAATGTCACAGGTCTTTAGTGACGTCTTGGCGGAGCTGCTTCTGAGACATCTCTCTCTCTCTTTGCTTGGCTGCCCAGCGTTGTGCCCCTGCAGCGGCCCAGGCAATGTCTCTCTCTCTCTCTCTCTCTCTCTCTCCCTTTCCCTCCTTCGCTCTGTCTCTAAGGTGAGATACTGGACTGCCTTCATTTCCATTAATAGCCAGCTCAAGCTCACTTGACAATACGCACCCCGAGATGAGGTGTGTAGTCGGCCCCAAAGCAATACATCTGTCCATGGGTGAAGACCACCCACACAGTGGATGATGCCAGGGACACATCACAACAGTTTTCTCCACTTGCTACTGCTTTACCTCATGTCAATTGGAAACCCTGCAAGAACTTTCAAAAGGTATGCTATGCCATCAGAATAGAATACAGAATACAATCTTTTATTGATTTTGCTAAAATGCTGAATGCATGCACATAAGCACTACATAAGCACCAGGGCTGTGTGTGTGTGTCTTGTGTTAGGGGGTAGAGTCACTCAGTAGGAGTCACACGTCACTTTTTTTAAAAAATCATGGAGGAATAGGACGCAACAGCAGGACAGGAAAAGTGCATGTGAAATAAAAACCACACTGCTGAGTATGAGTGGCTGTGTTGTCCAGCAGCCCTGCCTCAGGCCTTTTGTAGAAATACCGAGAATATGGAGGGCAGAGCCCAACAGGGACCAATTGTATCTACATACCACCCTAACCATTTTTAACAGAAGAAGAAGAAGAAGAAGAAGAAGAAAGAAGAAGAGAAGAAGACGAAGAAGAAGAAGAAGAAGAAGAAGATGGATTTCCACAGTGCAGACGTGAGCTAATGTGTGTAGTGGTGGTGGGGCGGGAGAGAGAGGTTGGGGAGATTGGGGCAGGTGGCCCAGTTGTAATGAGCATTGTGCTCAAAGGGTGAGAGTGCTTAAGTACTGGCGGCATGTCAACAGCAGGACCGCCCATCCCATGAAGGGCCGTTTATTGGAGCACCCATAGAGATACAGAGAGAGAGAGAGAAAAGACGAGAGAGACGAGAGAGAAAGAGAGAGAGAGAGATTGAGAGACCCCTGGGCAGCATTGACTATTTGATCTTTGTTTAACATGCTCCTCCCATTTCCCTTAGGGCCCCCATGAGAGGGGGGAAATGAAAAGGCGAGGACAGGCACATGAAGGAGCACACCACACACACACACAGACACACAGGAACACAGAAATAAATTGCCTACATGAAAATGTCCCGCACAGATGCTCCAAACATCACGTCCAATTCTTATGCCCTGTGTGAAAAACATACACAAACACACGCTATCACACACAACACCCATGAATGTGCATTCATTTATACAGAAATATACCACAGTAATGTGTGTATATTTAGTTTAGTGATATCTAAATATATTATTCCAACAACTACTTAATAAGATGTTGCCTAACCAATTTGTTTTTCAGGACCATTCAATATATTTATATTTCACCGTGTATAGTGGCCCATTTCAAGGATAAAATTAACTTGAACCAAAAGATATGTTGTACTATTTTCAATTTTTGGGACAGCTGCACAAATGAGAGGAATAAAAATACATGCAACCATGCTGTCAATGTATAGACTTTCCCCACTCTGCAAGTCCAAGTTCATCACCTAAAGATAGCTCACAATATCACTACCAGCAAAGGGGACCTGAAACTCTTACAACTTCCTAAGAAATATAAAAGCTCTGTCTGGAAGGAGGAAGGCAAACCAAAATCTGGTGCCTTTAAATTGAGAGAATATTGATTTCTCCTCCTTAATCGTATACCAAGACAGGACAATGTGAACTGAGGTGTACCATCAGAGATATACTTTCACCTCTCGGAGTACAGCTCGCCCAGATAAGGGAGAACAAAAATGTATTTTCTCTGTGTAACGATGAAAGGCTCTGCAGGTAAAGTCTAAATAATAGCGTTGAATGGAGCAGAGCAGAAATAGTATACCGTCCATCATCACACCTAATTTACCTTGTCAACCACAATCCTGCCTGTTCTGCCCTCCAAACACACAAACCACACCGTTGGAGTTTCCACGTCCATTTCATCATCCCATACCATCCTTTTAATGTTTTCACTAAAAAATGGCCCTCAACCTAAAAAGTAAATGTTCCAAATTATTCACACCACAAAAGCCCATTCAGTTTAAACCCAAAAATAGGACCCTGTATTGTAAATGATATATCGTACGGCCTTCAGTGCTCAAAACGCACAGGTTTACACAACGTTTAAAAAACAGACAGAATACAATTGACTTTGCTGCTCTCACACGTGGATTGAGACCTTCAAAAAAATGAGAGGAAATTATAGTGTAACTATAGAGAGAGACAGAGAGAAAGAAAGAGAGACAGAGAGAGAGAGAGAGAGAGAGACAGAGAGAGAGAGAAGTGAGAGAGAGAGAGAGACAGAGAATACTGAGTGAGGGTAATCAGTAAGCAGGTCCAGCCTCGGTGAGTCTGGCAGCCTCCTGCCTCCTGTGCCGTAAGCGCGCGGGGGGCGAGAGAGGCTGCTCATCATGTCACTATCTGTTCTACATGTGCCCCCTGCTTGTTGTTTCCTTTGGGGTCCCCCATGTCGCCCCCCCCCCCCCCCCCCCCCCACACACACACACACCACCATTCAAACGGAAAAGAGGCGAGAGAGAGCGACCCTGCTCTCACACCTGCTATCTGCTTGTATCCAGTTAAGGTCCAACTCTAGAATGCTTTTTTATTTTAATTCTATATTTTACAATTAATTTATAATGATTATAATATTGTATACTTCAAAAAATGTATTTTAATAATATTTCATAGAATTCAAATTATATTTTATTCACTGCTGGACACCAAAACTGAGAGCAGTGTGAGCATCTGGGGGCTTTCTGTGTTCTATGACCATGACAGCAGCAGATGCAGATATGTGTGTGTGTGTGTGTGTGTGTGTGTGTGTGTGTGTGTGTGTGTGTGTGTGTGTTAGTTTTGTGTTTGTTTGTGCCCACCAGGGAGCGGAACATAAGTTGTGTGGTTTGCATCCAAGGATAGTTGATTATTGAACACCTGTAATTGCATGGGCTCTAGTGAGTGGTGATCACATGTTGCCTGCTCTCCGCATTGTTACCATAATGCCAACAGGAGAGGAGAGGAGAGGAGAGAGTAGAAGGGACGAGGAAAGGAGAAGAGAAGTGAGGAACGAAGAGAGGGGAGGAGATGAGGAGAGGAGAAGAGGGGAGGAGAGAAAAGGAGAGCGGGGGAGAAGAGGAGAAGGGAGGGGAGCAGAGGAGAAGGGAGGAGAAAAGAGGAGAGGAGAGGAAAGGAAAAAAGAGATGAGAAGAGAGGAGGGGCAAGGAGGAGAGGAAAAGAGAGCAGATCACTGAGGGAGGAGGATGAAGGTGCTTCATGTTCGAGTTGTCTTTACATAGAAGTGCTCATCAGGTGCCTATATGAACTGTTCTACTGAGTGTTAATGGTACCTCAGTCGAGGGGCAGCCTGAGTCAAGCAATTGTCTGCCAAAAACTCCATGCACTCTTTAGTTTTAGCCGCTTTTTGTTTTTTTAGCTCCAGTACTTGCGGTTAGCTGTATTTAGGTTGTCCATTGCCAATCCCTGTTCTTAAAATTGATTCTGTCACACCCTAAAATCGAATAGTGTCTACATGTCTATCTGTTCTATATGTTTTTGCACAAGGGTTGCATTTCAATGTCTTGCTAAAAGTTAACACTTTGCAGTGATGTCATGCTGTGCATTAGAATTAAAAAAAATGTGCAAGCAATAAACACTATCTAGCTGTCAGATTTACCCATCATCTATCAACACTTTTGTTTGTTCCCATAACTGTCAGGAGTTAGGAGATTAACACTGAGGGCAAAATCAAACAAGCCGAAAATGGACTTATTAAAGTGGACATTCCCCAACGGACAGCCATGTTTTTATTAACTCATAGTATCCATCCTAGTGTCCCCCAAGCCGTCAAAATGTACCTAAAACAAACCAAAAACGCTCAGAATAACACTACAGAGTATGCACTGTATAACTATCGTCAATTGTACCTACAACGTCCCTACCATTGCACAGCCAAACGTGAGTCGACCATTGGGAACCTTGATTACCTCGGGGAGGACAGTGTTCCGAGAGATAATCTCTGGGTACTTTTGTTACTTTTGTTTGCTGAGTTTCATATGTCGACCTGTGGACTATGTGGATAACATCACCGAGTCTCATTGTTTCTATTGGTCTACCTGTGGACCTGTGTGAATATCATGCCTTCTAGTGGATAAGTGGTATACATGTCCTTATATGCATTTCAATAATCATAAAGTAATGACTAAAAACTACAAGCTTTGTATCATACACCATTTTATTTGTGATAGTTTGCCATATCACCGCACCGCATCATAAAGAAAGCCTCCAGAGAAAATAAAGTCCCAACTTGGCGTTGAAACTCTCTTAACCTCCTGTCTGTGTTATTATAATATATCTGGTCCCCGTTATTATAATATATCAAGTCCTGTAAACAGTTGATAAACGATTGTGCTAGATCCCCCTTCCACCTCAGCGGTGGGTTTTATATGTATCATGGACCTGGTCTGTACTGTCTCTCTGAGCCTGCCGCAGATCTTGTAATCCTCGTTTCACAGTATAAATGCCAGATCGTAATCTTCGTGAGCCTGCTGTGGTTCGCTTTCGCTAATATTACATGAGTCAACTCTGAAAATGGTATTTTTCGTAACGAAACACTGCACTAAACATTGCCAATATAACCTATTTGCAAACTTCCGTCCGCTACCATGTGTACAAGCTACTTTACACTATTTTATGCATTGAATGTGCTTGAAAGTGCCCCAAAAGTAAACTCCTAACAAAATAGTAGTATTAGCCAATGGTAATACTGCATTTATGACCATAGCCGTACAACTATTTGTCCTTGTAGTGATACCTTTATTACTTGCAATGAGAGACGCTAAATGGCAGGACTCTGAACACGCTGCTCCACATTTGCCTGCTGCCATCTCGCTGTAAGATTTCCTGCTTCGGTGTATTCTGGCTTCAATATATATTTGTTATTCCTTCCCACTCAGTAAGACTTGGCTGAAGTTAGTCCTCATTTGAGCCGTGTGTGGCAGCTGGTATCTAATTTCTAGCAGTCATTGTAAAATCTTGTGTAGCTCTTCAGGTAACAACAACCAGGCAACTTAATCTCACAGGCCCAGACTTCCATGCTGATTGGTCAGGGTGCATTTTGCCGGGAGTCGGAGAGCTCGGGGCCCTGAGCACAACTGGATGTCCCAGGAAAAATCCAAAAAAATCCAATTACAGGGACCATTCCCAGGGAATGACATTACGCCATATCTTGACCCACAGAATGCATTTCTAAAGGCCTGTACAGATCAATGATTCGCAAACGACCACTGGATGCAACTGGCAATCTACTTGCAAACGAATGACAAGATAATGTTCTGAAACTGGACCAGCAGCGATGTGAAGCCGTACGTGGCTATTGCAGCGGGTAGAGACCAGGTGCTAATAACGTTACTAGCCAGGAGATGCACTGGCTCATCCCCAAAAACCAACAACACCTACTCCAGGGACTAAATTTCACCTGGAGAAAGACTAAATTCATGGACACACTGCGCTTTCCGGCCAACTGGTGACCAGACGAAATCTCAACGCAGTGAGTTTACCACTTCGTTACATTATTGTAATTTCCCCCTTTTAAAATAAGTTTGCCCCAACGCATAGTTTCAGATTTAAAGCAGGAATGTCGGGATGTGATGGTACAGCTTATAACATACTTTTAATAAACACTGTACACCTGAACTTTAGCGGCAATGCTTTTCTCCCAGTTCCCGGTGTGGCCATCCGTGTTAAACCCCGGAACTGGAGCACACTTCCAACCAGAGTGGCTGAAGCGAAAACCCAGACCGGGTTTCTTCACAATACCGTTGCTGATGTTGTGGTCCATCTTGGTCCTTTCTTTGAAAGAAAGTGTATTTGTGCTGATTGGCTGAAGAGAAATAGCTATGTCCTTACGTTCTAAAACTGCACTTGGACGAGGAGGTCTGTAGAAACCCCAGGCAGCTTTGCGCGCTCTGCAGCAACCAGTTCACACGCTGCAACTTTCTCTGCAACCTTCTAAAACCATTGCGAATCATTGATCTGAGCTGGCCTTTAGCAGATTTTTCATTTGTAGGCTTTTGTTAAACAACTTGAAGACCATTTAAATATCGACAATCGGTGGAACATCCCTTTAAGAGAGTGGAGCAGTTCACCCACTTCAATGAGGCCAATGCAGTCCTATAAACAGCATCATCATACCCACACAACACATTACACATTGTGGCGCCCGCCGGGTACAGGTTAAGTAGGAGGGTATTGTGGGAATGTGGTGGTATGGGGTGATATGTTTGCCCCCTCGCCATCTGGTGGCCGCGGTCAGCACCCCATTTTCCACTCTCGCCCTTGTCTAGCGGAAGCACGCCCCATATATGGAGGTCTAACGCGACCAGGAAGCGGAGCAGCTGCAGCCACTCACCCTAATGAGGGGGGAGAGTATAAAAGCTGGAAGAAGTGGACCAAACGAAAAAGGAGTAGCTGGAGAGCATGGTGGTAGTGAGTAGAGAGAGAGAGAGAAACACGCTGTGTATGACCCTTTTCCCCAGGAGAACCCCGTTGGCCGATCGACCCCTGCACCGTCTGAGAACCCGCCCGTGTACCGACCCCCGCCTGTCTGACATCCCTCCCGCCCGCCGCCGAACCCTGGTCCGTCTGAGAGCCCGCCTGTGTACCGACCCCCGCCTGTCTGACATCCCTCCCTCCTGCCGAACCCTGGACCGTCTGAGAACCCGACCCCGTGCACCGAACCCCACGCTCAACCCCCGACGACGAGTCCAGAGCCTGAGCCCCCTCAGGACCGACCCCCCCTCCGCGGCGGCGAGTTTTCCCCTCTCCCCCTCTCCCGAATCGACAATACATTTGGTTAATTGTGAAACTGGTGTGGACAGTCAACTGTTTCCCAATACTGGTCTGGTGGCACCTCTTCTCCTCCCCGAGGTTGCCACATATGGTGGAGAATGCGGGCACGTGAGTAAACAGACCAGTATCGAGAAACAGACGCACCAGATCCCAGACATGGCAACGCCCCCCCGATTACAGCGCCATGCTGGGCCAGCTGATGGAGATGCAGAAGGCGCAGCAGGAACACCACACCGCTCTCGTGAACCGGCTCCTCGACCGAGACCAGGGGCGTCCTATCCAGCCGGCGAGGTTCCTGGTGAAGCAGACCGAGACCGATGACGTGGAGACGTTCCTCCTCACCTTCGAGCGGACCGCGACCAGGGAAGGCTGGCCCCGAGCCAGTGGACGGACCTGATCGCACCCTTCCTCTCCGGGGCGGCCCAAAGCGCGTATCAGGACCTATGTATGGAGCGGCGGTCTCCTATATGAGTTGAAGGCGGAGATCCAGAAAAGGCTCGGGCACACCCTCCTCTCCCGAGCCCAGAGAGTCCACGACTGGACCTTCAACCCAGCCCACCCCGGGGCCAGATGTATGAGCTCACCCTGACCAACCGGTGGCTGGTCTCTGAACCCTCGGGCCCTGGCCCTAGAAAGGGTCGTCATGGACCGATACCTCCGGGCCCTGCCCTACGAGGGACAAAAGCTCGCCTGTCAAGCAACCCCCAGAGCGCGGAGCAACTGGTGACCCTGGTCGAGGGATACCTGGCAGCCCACGCTGTGCTGAGGCCAGGCCGGTCTGGGAAGGCGGAGAGCACCGGGCGGCTCCGAAACCCCACACCGGTCCGGAACCCCCGAGGCCCCCTTCACGCTCCTTCGGGGAACCCCGAGGGTCGGCGGCGGAGCCAAGACGCTGCTTCAGCTGCGGGAGGTGGGACACCTGTCCTGGGGGTGCCCCCACCGCCAGGATGTGGCCATGCCGACGGCGTCATCCGACTCCAATCCCCGGAAGCCCTGCGGTCTCCTCACGGTCTGCTGGGGCCAGACGGACGGACCCTCCGCCGTAACTCCAGTGCGGCTCAATGGGCGGGACGCCTCAGCCCTCCTGGATTCGGGCAGCGCGGTGACGCTGGCGCGGCCCGAGTACGCCCCGGGTCCCCCTCCCAGGGAAACTCGCCGTGACCTGCATCCACGGAGAAACCCGGCAGTATCCCACGGCGAGTATAAGCATGCAAACCACCAAGGGAGTATTCAGGGGACGGTGGGGCTTGTGCCGGAGCTGCCCGTAGAGGTCCTTATTGGGCGGGACGCGGCCCTGTTTCCGGCCCTGTGGCGCTCCCTGGCGGGACGGGACGGAGAACGGGGCCAGCCCCGCAGCCGACGACCCCGCCACAGCCCCCCCCTATGTGGTTTCCAGGAGGGAGAGCCAGGGGACTCCACGGATCCCCTCTCCGAGGGGGCAGCCAGTGCCGCTGCTGAAAGGGCCGAGGAGGAGTCCCGGGCCACGGGCCCCGAGAGAAGACCCCTCTCACCCGCCGAGGAGGGCGACGACCTCCTAGAGATGTTCCCCTTGGGCTCGGACGCCCCACCCCTGCCGGCACGGCTGACGGGACGGTTTGGAGCCGCGCAGCTAGAGGACCCCAACCTCGCCAGCGCCTTGAGCCAGGTGGCAGTGGTGGACGGCCAACCCGTGCAAGGGGTAAGACCTTTAACCCACCCCTTCTTTGCCATTAAAAACCAGCTCCTGTATCGGGTGGTGATGGAAGCCGGAGAGCAGGTCGAGCAGCTGCTGGTGCCTCGCGCTTTCGCCCCATCAGTTCTCCAGCTAGCGCACAGCCACCTACTCGGCGCTCACCTCGGCGTGGAAAAGACCCTCGAGCGGGTGGTCGCCCGCTTCTATTGGCCAGGAGTAAGAAGGCAGTGGAGGACCACTGCCGGCAGTGCCGACTGCCAGATGGTAGCCCACGAGCGTAAGGCCCCACTAATTCCCCTCCCCATTATAGCGACTCCGTTCAGCCGCATCGCTATGGACTTGGTGGGACCCCTACCAAAGAGCAGCGGCGGGTTCCAGTACATCCTAGTGTACTGGACTATGCCACTCGGTATCCCGAAGCCATCCCCCTCCGCACCATGGCCACGAAGGGCATTGCCAGAGAGCTGGTCCTGATGTTCACCCGAGTCGGCATCCCGGAGGAGATCCTGACCGATCAAGGTACCCCGTTTATGTCAAGATTGATGCGAGATATGTGTAGATTACTCCGAATCAAGCAGCTACGCACTTCGGTATCACCCCCAAACTGACGGACTGGTGGAGAGATTCAATCAGACACTAAAGAAAATGCTAAAAAAGGTGATGGAATTGGACGGGAGGAACTGGGATCAGCTCCTCCCCTTTTTGATGTTCTCTATCCGCGAAGTACCACAGGCCTCCACCGGTTTCTCCCCATTCGAACTGCTGTACGGGAGGAGGCCCCGGGGACTGCTGGACTTGGCCAAGGAGGCTGGGAGCACCAACCCTCCCCCCATCGCACGATGGTCGAGCACGTTGAGGGGCTCCGCGACCGGATGGCTACCCTCTGGCCCCTGGTGCGGGAACATATGGCCGAGGCCCAGACGGCGCAGGCGCGGGTCTACAACCGGGGGACCCAACCACGGGAATTTCAGGTGGGAGATAAAGTGTTGGTCTTGGTCCCCACTGTGGAATGCAAATTCCTGGCCCGATGGCAGGGGCCCTATGAAGTTATCGAGAGGATGGGAGAGGTGAATTACCGGGTGCGACGGCCCGGCCGACGACAAGAGACGAAAATTACCACATCAATCTCCTGAAAAGGTGGGTGGCCCCCGAGGCTCTGCTCTCTCTCTCTCCCCCCAGGAGCCCCAGGCGGGGGAGCCGGCAACCGTTCCAATAGGAGAACAGCTCACCCCCCGGCAGAAGCAGGACCTCCAGGAACTGATACAGCACACCGGAAGGTGTTCTCCACCGAGGCGGGCTACACCACCCTCATCGACCACCCCATCCTCACCACCCCGGAAGGAAGGTAAAACTAAGGCCCTATCGAGTCCCTGAGGCGAGAAAAATCGCCATAAAAGAAGAGGTTAAAAAATGTTAAAAGCAGGAATCATAGAGGAATCAAGGAGTGAGTGGTGTAGCCCCATCGTTCTGGTGCCCAAGCCAGATGGGACGGTACGGTTTTGCAATGACTTTCGACAACTTAATGCTATATCACAGTTCGATGCATACCCCATGCCCCGAGTAGACGAGCTCATCGAGCGACTGGGGAAGGCCCGATTCATCTCAACGCTGGACCTAACGAAGGGGTACTGGCAGGTGGCCCTCTCCCCGGAGGCCCGGGAGAAGACAGCCTTCGCGACCCCCGACGGCTTGTTCCAGTATGTCCGACTCCCTTTCGGATTACATGGGGCCCCAGCCACCTTCCAACGGCTGATGGACCAGGTGCTCCGTCCCCACCAGGAGTACGCGGCGGCGTACCTGGACGACATCGTGGTCCACGGGGAGGAGTGGGGAACCCACCTGGCTCAGCTGAACGCGGTGCTTCAGGCTCTGAGGGAGGCGGGGCTCACAGCCAACCCCAAAAAGTGTCGCCTCGGCCTTCAAGACGCCAACTATCTGGGGTTCACCATTGGGCGGGGATGTGTGAAGCCCCAGGTAGGTAAGGTCGAGGCTATCCGCGAGTGGCCCCGCCCCCTCAGCAAAAGACAGGTGAGAGTATTCCTGGGTTAGCCAGCTATTACCGCCGTTTTGTTCCCCACTTCTCCTCCATTGCAGGCCCCTCACAGAACTCACCGAAACCAGCAACCGGACCGGGTGAAGTGGACCCCAGAGGTCGAGAGGGCGTTCTTGGCCCTGAAAGATGCCCTATGCTCTGACCCGTGCTGGTGACGCCGGATTTCTCACTCCCCTTGTGGTCCAGACCGACGCATCAGAGACCGGGGTGGGTGCCGTCCTGTCACAATTAAGAGAAGGTGAGGAACACCCCATCACCTTCATTAGCCGTAAGCTATTGCCCAGGGAGAAAATTACTCAACGGTGGAAAAAGAATGAAATGGGCTGGACAAGCTGAAATATTACCTGTTAGGACGGCGATTCACCCTGGTCACCGACCACGCCCCGTTGGTGTGGATGGCCAGAAATAAAAAGTAACGCCCGCGTCACGCGCTGGTTCCTGGCCCTACAGCCGTAGCATATTCAGTCATTCACAGGCCAGGAGCGGCACATGGGAACGCAGACGCCTTGTCCCGACGGGACCCTTGAGCAGTTGGACCGCCCCTCCCACGGGGTCGGAGCTGAGGGGGGGGGTATGTGGCGCCCGCCGGGTACAGGTGAGGAAGGGTATGTGGGAAGGTGGTGGATGGGGTGTATGTTGCCCCCTGCCATCTGGTGGCCGCGGAGCACTTTTCACTCTCGCCCCTGTCTAGAGGAAGCACGCCCATATATGGAGGTCTAACGAGACCAGGAAGCGGAGCAGCTGCAGCCACTCACCCTAATGAGGGGGGAGAGTATAAAAGCTGGAAGAAGTGGACCAAACGAAGAAGGAGTAGCTGGAGAGCATGGTGGTAGTGAGTAGAGAGAGAGAAGAGAGAGAGAGAGAGAAGAGAGAGAGAGAAGAGAGAGGAGACAGAGAGAAGAGAGATAGAGAGAGAGAGAGAGAGAGAGAGAGAGAGAGAGAGAGAGAAACACGCTGTGTATGACCCTTTTCCCCAGGAGAACCCCGTTGGCCGATCGACCCCTGCACCGTCTGAGAACCCGCCCGTACCGACCCCCGCCTGTCTGACATCCCCCCGCCCCGCCGAACCCTGGTCCGTCTGAGAGCCCGCCTGTGTACCACCGACCCCCGCCTGTCTGACATCCCTCCCTCCTGCCGAACCCTGGACCGTCTGAGAACCCGACCCCGTGCACTGAACCCCACCTCAACCCCCGACGACGAGTCCAGAGCCTGAGCCCCCTCAGGACCGACCCCCCCTCCGCGCGGCGGAGTTTTCCCCTCTCTCTCCCTCTCCCGAATCGACAATAAATTTGGTTAATTGTGAACTGGTGTGGACAGTCAACTGTTTCCCAATACTGGTCTGGTGGCACCTCTTCTCCCCCGAGGTTGCCACAACATGTTAGAAGTAATTGCTGAAAACATTGTATAACTTAATTGTGGAGGTTTTGTTTTTCACCATTTTTTGTTTGTGTATACTATATAACAACTAGAGCTCATTACGCTGGGTTTTCACAGGCAGCGTGATATTGCACCATTGTCGGAGTGGAGTGAAGACGTGTTGTTGTTTTCCCCATTGGGTGGGCAACAGCCCCGCAAACACTCCTGCTGCACACCTGATTAGACAAACGCTTTCCTTGGTGCTGGCTGATTCGGATTTCAAACTGGACCAATGGTTTGGGCCGCCACAAACAATCTCATTAACAGCTAAATAGTACACTCAAAAGATGTTTCTGAAAACATTTTAGGCAAGAAATAAGCCATGAATCTGTCTTCATTTAGATCGACAACGGTAAGTTTAAAGTTTTTCGGGAGTTTCCAGAGGCGGCGAGTATCGCCGGACGCCCGGCAGCATAAAGTAGACGATAACTCAACTTCACCAGTCCATGTAAAGCACAAAATAATATGTTTTTGAGCTTGTCACACCAATAGAAAAATGTGTTATTAACCCCCAGCCAAATTTGAATAAACAAAAAAGTCGCCAAGTATATAAAATCAGTTTAAAAATCATGAAAATATAAGCATATTTTCTGTCCTGAGATGCTGGGGCGTGTCCGCTGAAGGCGCTGAACCATGGCCATTTACTCACGGGGGGGGGTGGAGCCTCTCTCAACTGTCAAACTAACAACTGTCAAACTTACGATTAAGCGTGA